>JARYHS010002309.1:0-23769 GCA_031002005.1 Vandiemenella viatica
GTGATCAGGGACAAACAGGATGGGACTGGTTGCTGTGAAGTTTCATACAATATTCAAGAAGAAACTGATATGAAACAGTGCCAGAAAGAACGTAGAATTCTGGGCTTACATTGATGGACCTGTCCATGGGCTCGGAAGGATATTGGCTAAAGAATTAGGGATAGTGCATTGAAAGGGAAAAGATGTCCATGGGTGCTATGTAGCACTTGATTTTATGCATAAGGGAGTGGAAAATTTTTTTTTTGTGGGTAAGGGTGTTAGGGATTGAAATAAGTTACCAAGGGAAGTGGTGACTAATTTACCAAAAACGCTGAAGGAATTTAAAATAAAATTCATAATTCACAAAAGTAGATGTGGGAGTAATTTAACACTGAAAGTATATAAGATAATAATAACAAAATAATAAGAAAAGTGTAATTAGATGGTTAGGAAAACTGCCACTGGTTTGTGTGCTCCATTACATTTGAATTTACTTCATTTAAGTAGAATAATATGATGATTTGTTAGATTTTAAACAAATGTTTTGTAATATTGATAAATTATATAAAAAAGTGACACATTTTGGCTTTTATGCTTCCCATATACTGAAACTGGTTACAGTGACTCAAACTACAAATTCCAAAAATATACACTGAACCAATTCAAACATTAATTAAGTGGATTGTAAACAGTGGTGGCTCGTGATTTTTATACTGGGGAAGGCTGCGAATCTTTTATCCCTGCGGTCAAAGTCTCAATGGCGAGATTTCTACCATTTTTTTTTTTTTTTTTTTTTTTTTTTTTTTTTTTCCCACTACAATTCTGTCTCAAAATACATATTTTTGGCAATTCAATCTAATGGACATGTTGTGAAATCCGTCAAAATGCACCTAAAGTAGTAGCAGTAAAAATTTTATCAAATGTCTTTTCAAGTTTGCATGAAAATGTTTTAAGTCTGTAATACCATTGTCTGTTAAAGAATTGTGATTATAATTAATAAAAAGACATGAGAAACAGAAAAATGTATTTTTCACTTCACAACCACACAATCACTCAGCTGCATCATACATTGCTCTGCTGAACTTGCAAACATACCCTTGCCTGGATATGCAATTTTTTTTCTTCACTGATTTTAAGATCTGGTATAGGAGCACCAAGATTCTTCACTTTTAGTCTAAGCATTTTTTCCAGTAAATTGCAGACCAAATTCATATTGTATTTTCAGAGTGCCGGTAAGCTGCAGCGATTCTCAAAAATGAAAATATAACTCACAAGCCATGTCAGGGTCGTAAGGCGGATACTGGGGTTGGTATCGGCTTCATCACCTGAACTCGAAGTCTTCCAAAAATATTCTAAGTCCTGAAAAGTTCTGTTACCGTGTTAAACCATATGGTATGCTAACTGTTAAAATGACCACAGTCGCCACTTACAGATTTAACCTCCTGTAAGAAAGGTGCTATTGTAGAAATGAAAGTCAAAAGTTGAATAACTGAATTTATATTCTTGAAAACTTCACATTTAGTATAAAGGTTCACAGTTAGCAAAGGCAATCGGATTAAATCGTTCACCAAAAATCACAGATTGTGAAACAGAGCAAAACACGCACTAAACCCCAAAAATGAAAATTAAATTTAGAAAGTCATAGTTGAAAACTGTTAGTCTGAATGTTCATGCTACCAATTTTCTAACATGGCGGCAGTCACGCGTTACTTAGGTCGGCCACATGTCTCCCTGCCTACACTACTTCCCAGCTCAACCGACGTGCTCACTCCCGCACGTTTGAAGAAAGACTGAATATTCCCGGGCGAACTTGCGCGGTCTGCCGCACATATATATAGGCTTACCTCACGTGAGGCCGCGCTCCGGCTGAGTGCCTACGCGTTCTTAAACATTGCCTTATGTTTAATTTTCTAACTTCTCTACTAAGTGTTTAATTTAAAATGTGAAACTGAATAAGTTACGGGCGTTTACGGGTATATAGGTTGATAAAAAGTTTTAATTTGTTTTAGCTTTAATTCTCATGACTGATGACATGACCAAATATGGTCATCTTTACAGTCTTTCACCATCGGTCAGCATTTTAGAACTTATTTAAATCGGCTTTAGTTACAAACACGAAATTAGGCTCAAAATATTTGCCCCGATTTTAGCCTCTCAAAAATGTAAACTTTATTTAAATCTGTCAGGAATTAATTAAGTTATTGCAAAAACAGTGATTTTCCAAAATCCGACATAATTATTATTTATGTTTTTATGTGTAGTTCTGAAAGTATATTGGCTATTAAGCTGGAAAAATTACCAATGTGTAGCCTGAATTAATCTGCGTATTTTAAAGGTTATTTCATCTCTGTAGGTGCTGTATCCAGGACACAATAAATCTTTCTATTATTTACACGTGTGTTATTACAGAGTGTTTTGAAAATTCTTTAACATCGGTGTTTAAATGGCATGAAATTAATGAGTATGAAACTAGAAAAATGGATCTGTAAGACAAACTACTTTTTAAACCGGAATCTTGGTAGGCTTTTAAATGAAAAAATGTTAAAGTCGAGTGAACTATTTTATGTGTTCAGATGGCATTTAAAAATACTTAGACGGTTGGAAACTATCAGATTTAGTTGAATTTACTTCCCTTTAGGACTGTTTTAATTTATTATTTACTTTATATCGGATGACAATGTTTAAAATCAGTGAAAAAGCCTATTTTATGTACTGTGCCTATGGCAAGTTACTTCGAGATTGGATTAACAAACAAAAGGTCAGTAAAATGTCTTTTATTGGTTATAGTAAATTAATTATGTGTGTTTACTGGCATTTACAAGTTCTTAGCGCTTTTGAAACGGTTTTGCTTTATTGGAATTAATTCTGAAAGGCTCGACAATTTCGCCTATTTACCGGCTCCCGGTTTTCACTAATATTTCATATTTTACGGATTGAAACTACTTGGAACTTATTAAAACTGAAAGATAAGATTATTTATCATGTCTTTATCTACTTTTTAAACCCTGAAACTATTTAAAAGGGTCTCAAATTGTTTATGGAAATAGCTTATGCAGATGTGTTATCATATTTCTTCAAACGGCTTTAAATGTCACTGAAACTACATATTACTGTGGTGTTATGGTTATGGTAGGTCTAGGCCTGGCTATTATTAGTTCTTACAATCTTTACTGTATAAAAATCTCTCCCGAAATACCAAATCTGGTATATGCCAAAATTTAGGGTTAGATTTACTTATATTGAAATTATCTATTTATCTCTGGAATAATGTTTAATAATCATGATAAAAGGTTTGTTTAGGCACTCTATTTACTATTATACAACATTTACTTCTTTTAAATCCGTTCAGAATATCTCCTTAACCAATATTAGGATCTGGTATTGAAAGTTTACTTTTAGGTGGCATAACCTATTTCCTGCTGGAATATCCTTGATTTATTGCATTTTATGGTTTATTTATGTTGGCTATATGTTTATTTATTTACTTTATTGTACTAGAAGTGTTGTTAACTTGATTTTACCCGTGGTACCGCGTACTAAAGTTAACCCCAAACTTGGCCGGATTTTAACAGAATATTGAAAATAGAATGAGAGATACCTTACAGTGTTTGCAGATTACTACCAATTTATTAGCCATTAGGATGAAAGGCCACCATCAGACAGTTTTCACTCAGAATCCAAAACATCCAGTAACTATCCATGCCATCTTCCATGACACTAACAATTTCAATTCAATCAGAGTCCTCCCAAACAACAGCAGGTTCTCTGAACTCAGAAGGTGGAAATTTGCCTACCAGTACAAACTAGGAACAAGGCAACCTCCTGGTCTCAATTTGAGATAAGACCCAGTCAGTACTTTTCCTTCCCTCTATCCTCTACTTGCCTCCATGCCCACTGTCTACAGTATATTGAACTACCACATGCCAGAAGTGATATTTAACTACATAGATTATTTTATTACTATTATCACTTAGCATTTTCCTGCTGCTTCACACACGTGTGCTTTGGTATGTGTAAAAATTCTTTATCGATTTTATTGTATTACCAGTTATTAAGGTGGAGAGGCATGAGTTGTAAATGTCTACTGAAAAGTTTCATTTGTATTAGTTATTACCTTAGGTTCTGTTTTCATACTTATATGCAAGAGTTTGTTTCATTCATATTTTTATGTGATGTAATTGATTAAGTAGTAGAAAAGCTACCTGAAAAATTAACAGTACTAATTTGTGGTTGTAATTATTGTTTGAAGTATAAGAAGTTATTGTTTAGAAAGAATTTTATTTTTGCAAAATAAGTAAGAGAAACAATGTTTAAGAGACATAAGATGCTACCTGTACCTTACTTGGTACGTCGCTAAGTACAATGCCTCTGTGTATGCCACATTTATAGTTTGATTGTTTGGTGCACGTACGTATAGACATGACCTATCACTCTAGAGCCAGCAGCAACGTATAGCTGGCCGTGGGAGAGTGTCCAAAGATCAATTCCTACGGTTCCCAGTGTCTGGCCCTGAGACATGTTGATTGTTATGGCAAAACATATGGTTACCGGGAATTGCAGGTGCTTAAATTAGAATGGAAAGTTTGAAGGTACCACTGGTATTCGTGGAATGAATACTTCGTCTCCTCGTCCACATCCTGTTAAGAAAATGGCCTCAATGTGCAAGGATTTCAACAGAAGTCTAGTTCCATTGCACAGCTGTGGTGGTGATATATTTCTGATGAGCATGAATGGAGTACCAACTTATAAATTCAGTTTATGTGCAGGTAGACCTGCCGAGGGAATGTAAAATATTCAGCTGGATAATTAGTCTCATCTTTTTGATCTTCAACCATGTTAATAGCTACGTAAGTCATTATTATTATTAATTTTAATTGCAATGGAGCTAATGCTCCAGTGTCAATTCTCCTAGTTATCTGATTACCTATTTTTACATTATTTTTAAATTTTCTTTTATAATTGAAGTGTTAAATTCCTCCCCATTTACTTTTCCGATTTACAAATTTTAATTTTAAATTGTTTAAGCATTTATGGTAAATTATTCATCATTTCACTTGGTAATTTGTTCCAATCCCTGACACCCTTACCAACAAAAGAAAATTTTATGCACTATTCCTAATTCTTTGATGAATATCTCAGCAAGCCCCACTATCCCATGCTCAGTACATTACCTGTACTCTCTTCACCCTCCTCCTTTCCTTCAATAACTCCCAATCCAGCTCATCGACATGGTGTTGATCATTTCCAGGATATACTTATTGATGTCATTCACGTCTTCAATCACATCTAACAATCAAAACGTTGTCACAGTTGCTTTTATCATCGCTATGCGTAAACTTTGGCTGAGATTATGTAGAGAAGCATAAACTTTAGTAAGGTTGTATCTGCGGTCATAACAAAAAATATTATTTTTAATGCTGATATGTAGTATTTCATGATAACTGTGGTGCCACAAATTTATATTGATATATAACAGTTAACACAGCTGAAATTATCATCACTATGTGTAAACGTTTGCTGGGATTTTATATTAAATGTGTATGTGGGTTACATAGTTAAGCATAAACTTTGGTAAGGATTTATCTGTTGACATAACGAAAAATATTATTTCTGCAATATTTAACTTAGCTAAAAAGAAATCGTAAGAATTATTTTTAATTTCCTTCATTTTTAGTGACACCCTACAACTAATGTGGTTATTTCAGCCACATGTAAGTAATTCCAAAGTTTCAAGAATCGATCACTATATAGCGAATATATCAATGTGGATGTGACAGAAGATATGATACACGAACGTAATCATTAGTCAAATTAGTGGTTAGGTTAAAATGCAGCCTGGACCAGAATGACAATTGACTCGATTTGTTAGAGCATAAGGCATAATGGATCTAGTTTTATTGTTATTTGCGCGGTGTGGATAAGGTTTTAAGATGCCTAATTCATTTTTAGTTTCATTGGTTCCATATTGCTGTTGTCATTAACCTAAAGCTCGTATGACAATAAACATTGCAAAATCAGGGTTATAAAAATTATTTAATAGAAATAACAGTTTATTTCACTGGTCGTGGTTTGAACAGCAGCTGAAATTTCCTTGCGCAATATTACTGATGAATATTTGCACTTTATAGCCACAAAATATATATTAATCAACTAAAGTACACAGAAATATGGAAAGTTCTGCACAAGTCATTGTGGGAAAAAATTATTGTTACCTGTTGATATTTATGGTAGCTGTTTTTCAGACATATTTTTTTGAAAAAAAAAAAAAGGATTTTCTTATCCATAATGGTATATAAAGAAGTAGTATTAGCTTATTAATGTTCAGCGATAATGTAGACATATTGTTCCAGATACAAACTCTCTACCAGAGATAATATATGTCTACAATATTAGTAATCTAACGCATTTTGCATGGTAACTTACCTGTTGCTATGCAAGTCAATGCTTATTACATTTATTTCGTGTATTCCATTTATTTTAAGCACTGTGGTCCAGAAAACTGAGTGACAAAAGTAAAAAAAAAAAATTGAATCAAAAGTTTTGCCAGATTTTAGTGAAAGGAGTACGCGTCTGAAGTGTATAATGATTGGCGGCCCACAATTTTCGAAATATAAAGGTTTTTAATTGCCTGCTCCTTCCCATGGTACATATAAGTCATTAGCTATTTTCCCAGATTATGACTCACACCATTAGCTCTAAAAACTTGAAAACCACATCCAAATTGCTGCAGTACTTATTGCGCAATACCTGTTGCAGTAAAGAGACGCACGAAGCTTGCTTACAGACTTATAGTATAGATTATATTTTTTTCAATTTTATTTTGTTGACTTATTTACTTTTACTTTCTCAAATTTATGTTATGAACATTTAATGTATTTTTCTGCACTTTTTGCAACATTTTGCATTGCTTAGGTACTTGCTCCAATTCACTGTACCCCTCTCTGTTTGAATTTACCCTAAAAATGTTCCTGACTAACTGTCATTCTGTGAAATGGTCTCCTACACCACCCTCCCTCCTTGATTTTCTCCTGTTGACGAAGGGGCAAGTCCCAAAATATTCATTGTTTTTCCTGTGTTTTGTGCTTATTTATGTGTTCACTCCATTATACCATCATCTACGGTAAGTGGTGGTTCATTTCGCTATCCCTTTTTTTGTAAATCCATTCGCTAATTAGCTCCTATTATATATATATATATATATATATATAAACATCCTTTCTCATATCACTTGCCAACTTTATCCTCTCCAAAAACTATTTCTCCTTCAACTCCCAGATTTACCACCAGATACGCGGCACTGCCATGGGTACCCGCATGGCCCCGTCCTATGCTAACCTTTTCCTGGGCCGTCTGGAAAATATTTTTCTGAAGAATTCCCCCCTCAGTCCCCTCGTGTGGTTCAGATACATAGATGATATATTTATGATCTGGACCCACGGGGAGGACCACCTCCTAGACTTCCTCAACTCATTAAATGATAATCACTCCATCAATTTCACATGGTCATATTCCCACACCTGCATCACCTTCCTTGACGTAGATATCACCCTACGACAGGGGACCCTCCATACCTCAGTACACATTAAACCGACCAATTTACAACAATACCTACACTTTGACAGTTGTCACCCCTTCCACATTAAACGTTCCCTCCCATACAGCCTTGCAATCCGTGGCAGACGCATCTGTTGAATCAATCTCCAGTTACTCCCAAAAACTATCCCAAGCCCTTGTTTCCTGCCAATACCCCCATGATCTGGTGGAAAAACAAATTTCCCGTGCCATCACCCACAACCCTCGTTCTGCACCTCCTAAAGCTGACCGTGGTCCAACACTTGTCACCCAGTTCTTTCCTGGCCTGGAATCTGTCAACCTGATACTCCGCCGTGGGCATGACTTCTTACGTTCCTTCCCTGAAATGCGTCTCCTCCTTCCCAAAATCCTACCCACTGCTCCCCGCACTTGCTTCAGCAGACCGCCCAATCTGTACAACATCTTGGTCCACAAGTATTTACCTGCCGACTCCCCTAGACCTCCACAGGGATCTTTCCCGTGTAACAGACCCTGCTGTAAAACTTGCAACATGCACCCTGCCACCACAACTTACTCTAATCCTGTCACAGGCGAAACTTTCCCTATAATTGGACATGCCACATGTGCTACCACTCACCTTATTTACCAACTCACCTGCATCCACTGCACTGCCTCTTACATTGGTCTCACCACTCAACAACTTTCCTACAGAATGAATGGCCACAGGCAAACAGTTTATACTTCAAACCCAGACCATCCCGTGGCAATCCATGCGAACTTCCATAATTCAAACAACCTCAACACCTGTTTCACAGTCAGAGCTATTAGACTTTTTCCAAACACCACCACCCCTTCAGAACTCCGCAGATGGGAACTAGCCTATCAACATATCCTTGACACCAGACACACCCCTGGCCTAAACCTACGTTAAACCTGTCACTTGCCATCTCTCATTTCATTTTACAGTCGGTTATTTATTTATTTATTATTATTTATTTATTTTTTTTTATTTTTTTTATTTTTTTTTTATATATTTTTTAAATTCTTCTTTATTTTCAAATATAACTTTTTGAACTAAGCTGCACAGAGATTATATTGATTTGTTTCACTTTTATCGCTGGTCAAGCCTTTCCCCCCCCCCCCCCCCCCCCCCCCCCCCCCCTTCTTCCACTACCACGCATTTTCCGCCTTTGCTTCATTCATGTGGCGGGCTCGGATGTGACCACATCTTTCCCCCTGCCATATGTCTCGCCTCCTACATGAATAAGACTTAGGTCGAAATATTGTGTAATTGTTTTGTTTTTGTGTTTTTACGTGTCTCGCCCTCCTGCCTTCATCTGTGGTAAGTGACGGGTAACTGTTTATTTTCCCTATCCTATCTTATAATATATATATATATATATATATACAAATCCATCATCAAATTGTGGTGCCATAGTTATTGTAGAATCCCCCTTTAATCAACCCACTACTTCATAGAAGCGTAACTAAATTGTGGATTTAATTTAAGGTAATATAAACATGTTTGTGCAATTTATTTATTTAGCTAGGTAGCAATGGAAAACAGACATAACATTGAAAAAAAAATTTATTACCTGTTCATAAACTGGATTAGCAATAGTAATTTTTGTTAGTACTATTTAGCACAGCTCAGTGCTATTTGTGAGTAAGAGCCACTTGCTCTTGGTACCAATAAGCGTTGAATTTGTTTGCATGTTAAGTTGAAATGCAACCTGGACACTGTAAAACTTAAGGGCATGAAAGTACACCATCCAAATATTATTGACTGAGGTTAAGCTTTACAGTATACAGGCTGCATTTCAAGTTAGTGTACATACATTCAATGCTTATTGGTACCAGTAGTGAACGGCCATTGCCCATGAATAGGACTGAGCTACAGTAAATAGTGCCAACGAAAATTACTACTACTAATTCATTTTATGGACGAATCACAAAGAATAAAAGAGAATGTGTTTCTCGGCATAACGTCTGCTCTCCTTTCCTTCCAAAATAAAGTCTGTATTCATGGATTTTTATTGTTGTTGACCCACTCTTACTTCACAATGAAGTTTACATAATATGAAGAGATTAGCACGATAAATTATTTTTTTGCATGTTTTGTTATAATAACAAAATGATTCTATTTCCTATCTTTCCTTGAACTACTTGAAATTGTGATATTTTTTGCTACTCCATGACAATATTTGGTGCTAGAAAAGAAAAGGGTAGAGCATTTCTACCATGAAACATGTATGTGAAGCAGTGAGCAAATTCTAGTTTATAATAAAAGAATATGTGATGTTTTTACTGGTATGGTCTTACTTGAGGTTAAAGATGTGGAAATGCCTGGTGTGAAGGATATGTTGATGTCCTAGTTCCTAGCTACAGAAGTCGATGGGAATAGTAGTATCCTCACAAAATGGGTGAGTAGTGTCAGGAGAAACTCTGACAGCTTGTGACGAGACAGTGGTTTATTGATGTAGAGATTTATTTGGAGAAAAGTTAGTTAAAACCAGTTTGCAATTGTATATTTATTGAGGTTGTTATTTTTATTGTTTAGTTGGAGTCAAGAGGAAATAATTTTCAGGGATTAAACAGTTATTTTGAATAAGTGTTAATTATTTAGGCATTCTAGAGATTCCAAGAGTCCTTGTTGGGTGCCGCCAGTGCACTATAAGAGAACTGGCTTTTTGAGTGTTGTGGTCTGTTCTAATCACATTTTCATGATATCAGCTTCATGTATGTGTGTGTTATGGTTAACATGTGGCAGAACTTGTGACTTTGGAGATGAAATTTTGATGTACTTATCCATTAGGTACAGTCAAATAATTCAGCCATAGTGGTGGTGGTGAGGTATTTTACGTGAATTGTGAATAAATGCTGTTTTGAACTGTGAACTAACAATCTGTGATTCTTCATTTAATAAAATGATGCTATATGATAATCTCCCACACATGGTACTCACCAATGACTGTAGGTAGCATGACAAGCTTTCACTGAGAAACAGCTGTTGAGGTTGTCAGAGATGCAGGAGCTATCATGCGTTGCCACTGTATGGTCTAGATTGTAACTATAAACTGGTGTCCTATCCTGGTGAACAACTTTATTAGTGGTGAGGCCGATATAAGAACCTGTGCAGTGAAGGTAGGTTAACTGGTAAATGTAGTGGATAGCTTTGTAAGTGGTATATCCAGTAATGGGGAAAGAAAAACCTGTGGTAGGTGTCGAGCATCATGCTGTTACTGTGTGAGTACTAACAGGAATACTGTATGAACTTTGAACAATGATGTTCATCACCATCAACCTCTGGTATCTGAATATTTAAATGATCCGGTTGCCACATGATTTACGAGGGCGGTCCGAAAAGTACTTAGCCTACAAAAGAAAAAATGAAAATTTTGAAAAAGTGGCTATTTATTTCTCAACATAGTCTCCTTTTGGCTCGATACACTTGACCCAGCGATGCTCCAACTTCTTTAACCCGTCTGAAAAATACATTATCTTTAGATCTGCAAAGTAAGCCTCCATGGCGGCAATAACCTCCTCATTCGACTCAAATTTCTGCCCGGTGAATGTCTTCTTCAAGTTTGGAAACAAAAAGAAGTGGCACGGGGCCAAATCTGGAGAATATGGTGGATAAGGGAGCAGTTCATAGCCCAATTTGATCAATTTGGCCGTGACAATGACGGAGGTATGAGTCGGTGCGTTGTCATGGTGGAAGAGCACTTTTTTCTTCGCCAAATGGGGCCGTTTTTTCTGCAATTCTGCATAGTAAAGCCCTATGATTGTTTTGCGCTTCTCCATGTAGTTGGTGTAGATAACACCTCGTGAATCCCATAAAACTGTGGCTATCACCTTTCCGGCTGATGGGATAGTCTTCACCTTTTTCGGAGCACGTTCGCCGGGTAAAGTCTACTGTTTTGACTGTTCCTTGGTCTCTGGTGTGTACCAGTGGATCCATGTTTCATCGATGGTTACATAACGACGCAGAAACTCCTTTGGATTGCGCTTAAACAGCATCAAACACTGCTGTGAAGTGGTCTCATGGTTGCTTGTTGTCCGGAGTGAGCAAACGCGGCACCCATCGCGCCAACAGCTTTTTCATGCCCAAAATTTCATGCAAGATATGACCCACACTGTCTTTTGAGATGCCTACTTTCCCAGCAATATCGCGCACCTTCAATTGGTGGTCTGCCAATATGAGATCATGGATTTTTGTCACATTATCCTCCATGGTAACCATTTTCGGGACACCTGGGCATGGCTCATCAAAAACCGACATGCAACCACGTTGAAACTCATTAAACCAATTTTTGACAGTCGCTATCGAAGGAGAAGAGTCACTGTACACAGTATCCAAGCACTCTTTGATTTTGCTTTGCAATTTTCCTTCCAAAAACAAGAATCAAATCGCCGACCGATATTGCTCTTTTTCCATTTTTCTAAAATCCGCGAACACACCCACTTCCACATGCGATCAAAACAGAACTGTGAGTCCGATTTGGCTGAAATTTTAACAATAGCTGTCTAAGTTAATGTACTACATGATCATAAATTTCTCTGGTGACATTGGCACCATCAAGAAGAGAGGCTAAGTACTTATCGGACCTACCTTGTATATACTCTCAAACGTGAAAGGGAATATAGAAATGAATTTACTGTGCACTGTTTCAAAGTCACAAAAGATGAATATTCTTCCAAAAGTTCTACTTTACAATGCCGGTACCAGATTTGGATAAATCAATCAGACAACAGTTCCACAGAAGATTTGCAGGTAAAGCACACTCACCTGACAGGACAAGCTCTCATCAAGCCCTCTAACTTAGGTGAAAGTATGACTACGGCATTTTAAGATACCATCCAACTACCAACCACATGGAGCAACTCGCTGTTACGAATCTTGCCAAAAAAGTGAGCTACATTACAATGTGATGTTGACCCTTTGAAAACCACTGAAAATCTGAGTGCCACCAAGATGTCTACGGGTCTATTTATTGAATTGGAAAATTCTGTGATGTCAGCAAAAATCTTCAAAATTTAAAATCTTAAAAAGTACTCACTAGTTTGAATCATCATTATTATATTGTCTCCCTAGTGTCTGATTCAATCTGTTTTGATTTAGTTTAGTCTTCAAAAAGATTTCTGTTAAATTATTTTTAAATTCACTTACGTCATCAGTCAATGCGCCATCCTTAATAATTACGATAATCCATTTCCAAAATATCATTTATCCTGTAAATGCTTTAAACTTCTGTAGGAACATATATATAACCCTCTTAATTTGATCTATCCTTCAGATACTAATTTCTTGCTTTTCTCTCTTTTAGTTTAAATTTCGATTCTTTTTTCTTGGACTTAATCTTCACCTAATTATTTGATTTTATATTTAAAACTTGCTAGAATGTGCTGACTATGACTGGTGATAAAAGGTCAGCTGTAACTTTTCGTGTTACCAAGTTATTTCAAATTTTCAGTTTTAGTCTCCACTGACTGCGTGGCTTACAAACATCAACAAATTGAATTATCTCCTAAACTAAATTTTTCTGGATATGATACATACAATTAATATGCTTCTCATGATGAGTTTTAGTAGTTGAAATGAATGGAAGATAATCCCCTAAGGTTAAAAAGCCACTTTAGCTGAAATTTCTATCTTCCACTAAAACAACTTTGAAATCGAACTATAAAATATGTAACCACTGGGAATAGCTAGTAGAAATACTTTTGGTGAGGTTATAGATATGTTACACAGGTTTGGAGTAGATAGTGGTGGCTGTATGCATGCTGCAAGTTCTGCACTGAGCTCTATGGTTTGGTGAGAGTTATGTGGTGATATAGCAAAATCAGAAGGTTTGTGTTCGTGAACCATGATCTTGAGGTTGTATGGGCTGCTGAGGTGAATGCAAGGTGCAGTTTTTTGGGAAGAAGGATGCACATTTTTGATAAGAAAGATATAAAGTCATGTCCATGCCAAACGATTTGGTTAATGGACTCAAGACCAGGAGAGAACTGGTTGGTGAATATGGAGCTGCGATCAACATTTGGAGGTGCAGTATTAGTGCATCATATAACCTAAATTTTGTTAATAAATTATCAAACTTAGTTTAAAAGGTTGTGAGTATCAATCCTATTGCAAAATATGTTTAAAACTATTTTCTTACAGTTTTCAATTGATAAGTGAAAGTAAACAGTCATTCAATCAAAACCATTGTAAACATTGGCCGTATAAAGGAATTCACCAATTTTCAAATAGAAAATGCTACATTCATGTTCAGAGATGCATTAAGTTATAAGGATTAAAATGAGATATGACATTTTATAGATATAAAATAGTACAGACCAGATATTTGATTTTGTAGCTCAATCCTTCACGTGTTGCAGACATCAAAAATAAAAAAGTTAAATAATTCCTAAGCACTCTGTTTTCAAGCTACCATAAAGATTTATAGCTTAAAAGATGCACTGAATTTTAAAGTACATTATGTAAAAATTTAAGATCTGTAGGTAAAAATTAAGTAACCTTTTGGTAAGATTTTGTATGAAAATGATAATTCAGGGAGGAAAATTTTAGTGTTCATTTAGCATAATTTGGCGAGGTATGGAAGTGGGAGCATATTTAAAAGAAAGTAGAATTTTTCTGATCATAATGAGGTATTTTTTGTAAAAATAGTACTTTGGCCAGAATAAGAAAAGAAAAATTTATGGTAATTCCGAAAGTAATGGCGACCTACTGTTGTAAGGTTTGAAAGGTGTCACCACTTCAATAATTTTTTACAGCCAAATCGCTAAAGCTAGAGAAATTTTTATAAGGATTGATTTTAATGTTTAGGCAGTGGGCTAAATCACACAAAAATTTCATGTAGATCAGAGAAAAAAATAATGTTTCATGTCGACAAAAATCTCCGAGATGTTGTGAAATCCCATAGACCCTCTATAAATAGACCCTCGAAATCTGGGAAGGGAGCAGTAGTTTGAAGGCACTTGTAGAGTAAGTTTGTGACTAATTGCTACAATTTGGCACGATGAGAATAATAGGACCCGGAAATGTTACGCTCTCTCGAGGCTTGTCAATCGACCATATTGGTCTGACTATAATAGTACAGAAGATGATTAACTCACGATGTAACTGAATACAGTTATGGGTTCATTGGAGTTGCTGCTTGCATCTCAGTTTATACCTGCAATTTTTATTTTTGGAGAGGAAGTTTTGATGCTGTAGATTGGTCACTGTATGTTTTTACTGAAATTAGAAGAATACATTGTTTTGATATTTACTCGAAGGTCTACTGTGAATGTTATTTCAAGTCTACATTCACTTACTGAGGTTATCAGTGTGTTGTTGACTGAATGTCAATCTATCCTTAGGCAACACTAACGGTCAAAGTACAGCATATGTTTTTATGTACTAACCCCAAGTAAAGCATAACCCTGACAAGTGTTCACTGACTAACAGCACTATTGCTATCACTATTATTGCAATTGTCGTGAGGATTTGTGCTGCACACTCTTTTAGTTAGCAGTTTGGCTTGTCAAATTAATGGGTAAGAAGTGTTGTCTGCCATTTTTAATAAGTATAGAGAAATGTTGGGGATGGTTACTCTGAATGGTTTAGTACAATCAAAGGAGTAACAACAAGGTAGTGCCCTTTCACATCTTCTGTTCATAGCGGTGATGGATAACATCTTAAAAGAACTAAAGAGAGCATTCAATAGAGATCAACAGGCATTGTTGTTTGTGGATGACGTGGCAGTTTGGAATGAAGCCAAAGAAGGAATACAAAACAAACTGAAATTGTGGAATAATACGTTTGAAGAATATTGAATCAAAAAAAGAAAAAAAAACTGTAGCACAAAAATAAGCCAAATAATACAGACTGTCATATGAAATTACAAGACCACATCAAAGTGATTAGAAATAATGAATAGAGTAACCAAAGGAGCCAACTTCTACAGTATCATACGGGGCTTACTATGGGACATGAAGGTCTTGTACAAATCATATCTCATTCCAATTCCTCACATATGCTTTGGAAACATGTACACTAACATCAAAGGACCTTAGCAAGATCGAAGCATGTGAAATGAAGTTTTCTTAGAATGGCCTTCCAGAAAACTAGACTTGACCAGATAAAGAATGATGAGATTAGAACAAACCTAGAGCTAGGGGAATCCATGGAAGAGAGACTTAGGTCATCAAGGCTTTGGTGGTTTGGGAATGTCAAGAGAATGACTAGTACAAGACTACCAAGAACTTATTTGGAAAAAAAGGATAGTGGGCAAAAGACCAGTGGGAAGACCAAGAAGAAGATGGACAGACCAACTGAAGGAGGATGTAGAGAGAAGAGGCTGGAATTGGGAATACATCACGGACAGAGAAACTTTTCTGGATAGGAGACAGTGGAAGACAATCGTCTACAACAACCAAGGCTCATAAGTCACATCTGGTAAACTTGATATGGTCCCCAATGGTAATGATGGCGGCAGAGAAAAGTATATACATTCTCGACTCACCTGAGCATTTCTAAAAATATAGCTGTTAAAAATAATAATATTTCTGCCTCATTTTCTCAATGTTTCCCCTGCCTTGTCATTCTCAACTTTGCTCTTTAGTTCCTCAATTTTTTTTTATCCCCTCTCCCTTGCTCCCCCCCCCCCCCACTCCTTCTTTTTATATAGCTTGTTCACTATTGTACTGATCACTTGATAGACTTACTTGATAGAATGCTGTATTGCTCTTTTTTGGAGTGTGTTAGTATCTTATGATGGCAAGGATCCTGTTGTACAAAACCTTCGTGATAACAGGCTTATTAAACCTGACTCACTCTTCCTATTTGAACAGGCTACTGTACCAAATATTTCCAATCTTGCTTTTTCCATCTTTGTGCATTGTATTCCTTGCTGTCACATTGTCAAAGGTATTAACTGTATTTCTTTCAGTTCTTATTTTATATTTCTCTGTTAAGAGATTTTAAGCCTAGGCCTAATATCTCTGGAGGCTGATAGTTTTTTCATTCAGCTTTGATTAATTAGAAATTCAATATTTCAAATCTATAAATAAAAGTGTGTAAATTGCCAATATTGATTATAAAATTTAAGTCTGTACTTTTATGTAAAAGGTATAATTCTTGGGCCATGTATAATTTTTAAATTATTGTACTTAAAGGTTCCAAAAACAGGTAGAACAGCCTGGTTTGATCCCAAAGGATGATTTACCTCTTGCTTATTCTATACTTGACTGGTTTTCCAAGTATGAAAAATCAATAGATGGTTCCGATTCTTGGTTTGAAACATCTGCTAGAGGGCTGACAGAATACTGGGAATGTGAAGGATTTTTGCTATGGAGCTGGAAAGAAGGAGGTTATTCAAATATTTTGGACATTCTGATGGTAAGAATATAATTAGTAAATCTGGTTGGTATATTTAGCAGATAATATTCGTAAGAAATGCAAAGTGTTTTGGGGCCTTCCTATTATTAATGTCATATGTACTGATGGTCAGATGAGGGTAAAGTTAAGAATTGGTTAGTACAATCATATTTCAGTTTTGTGTAACAAAAATATAGTTTAATTCTTTAATTAAACAAATGAAAAAGGAAACGGCTTTAGGCAATATAAATTACAAGGAACGGGAAAATGACACATCACTCACCAAAGTTGAAGTTAGTGATGAGAGAAAAAATATATCACGAACAGAAAAATACACAATATTTCCGTCTTAAACCTTCTTCATGTTTAAGAGAATGAGTCATGTGGTTCGGGAGGTGTGCACACGCCGAAGTTTCCTACATGACAGGAAACTTCGGCATATTCTCCTTAACATGAAGAAGGTTTAAGACCAAAATATTGTGTTCATGATATATATTTTTCTCCCATCGCTGCCCGCAACTTTAGTGAGTGATGAGTTTAATTCTTTAATAATATGTACTAAAAACAAAACAAAAATAGAACTGAGTGGAATATTTTCCATCGTAGTTCTGTAAAGTCAAAGAACCTCTAGAACAGTCTTATAGTGTTACAATAGATAATGATGTTGCCCTGAAGCTTCAAGTTTCCTGTGTAAAGTCCCAAAGTGGCCAATGATGATGTAGGCAGAATGTGCAGCAAATTTAAAGTCTTTTCTCCTGGTTGTAAGACTATATGAGTTTACTTACTTAGTTTTATCTTTCGATCCTGTGTTCTCATTAGTAGGCATTAAACAGGATACAGGTGGACCTACAGAGTTTATCATATATGGCTTTTTCATCCCAACCAAAGCAAAGTTACTAATCGTAAAAGCTAATGGTATGTGAAGGATCATTTAAAATACGAGGCATGTTTTTTAAGTAAGTACCATTTTGAAATTAAAAAAAGACATGCAAATATATATCAATAATTTTATTTTTACATGAAAGCCTATACCTTACTCTACTTTTCTACATAATTCCCTTCAATATTGGGGCACTTGTCATAACATAGTACCAGTTTTTTAAAACCCTCCTCATAGAAGTCAGCCGCCTGACTTGTTAACCACTGCATCACAACTGTTTTGACTTCGTTATCGTCTTCAAGACACTGACCGCCCAGGTGTTTCTTCATGTGCAGGAACAGATGGTAGTCACTGGGTGCCAGATCAGGGCTGTACGGAGGATGATCTAGGGTTTCCCATCGAAAAGATGTGATGAGATCTTTGGTCTGATTAGCCACATGTGGACGGGCATTGTCATGCAGCAAAATGATGCCCTTGCTCAACTTGCCACATGTTTTGTTCTGGATTGAACGGCGCAGATTGTTCGAAGTCTCACAATAAGCTGCTGCATTGATTGTCTCATTACGAGGCAGAAATTCCACAAGCAATACTCCTTTTCTGTCCCAAAAAACTGTGCACATGATTTTCCGGGCAGAAATCGTTTCCTTGAACTTCACTTTTTTTGGTGAATCTGAATGCCGCCTTTCCATGGACTGTTGCTTTGATTCAGGTGTCATGTAGGCCACCCATGTCTCATCGCCCATAACAATTTGGCTTAAGAAATCATCACCATCATTGTGGTACCGCTCAAGGAAAGTCAATGCACTGCCTAAACGTTTGGTTTTGTGAAATTCTGTTAACATTTTCGGTATCAAACGTTAGCACAATTTTCGGTAATTCAAGTGCTCAGTCACAATTCCATACAAAACACTACGAGAAACATTAGGAAAGCCATCACACAAGGAGGAAATCGTAAAGCGTCTGTTTTCTCTCACCTTATTGTCCACTTTCTGCACCAAACTTTCATTAACGACCGAAGGACGCACACTCCGTTGTTCATCATGCACATTTGTGCGGCCATCTTTAAATGCTCTCACCCACTTTCTCACCATTCCATCACTCATAATGTTTTGTCCGTAAACTTCACAGATCTCACGATGAATATCAATCAGTTTTAGGCCATTAGCACAAAGAAATCTTATAACAGTCCGTACAGTCACAGTCGGCGGGACTCACGAATATCGGAGGCATCTTAAACACTCAGTGAACAATGAAAACAAGAAGAATTAGACTGTAATGGCATCAGAGATGCAGGTACCCAGTGTGCATGCGCGGAACGCCGACCGTAGGGCTGCAGCCACGGTGTGACAAAACGGTACTTACTTAAAAAATACGCCTCGTACCATTACTTGAAAGTTGGATGGATTTTTTGTTATAAATCTCTGGTTGTGGTATCGTTTCACTGTGTGTGTTGACAGCTGCTCACAAAACAGCGATTTTGCATCATCAGCTAAATCTTTGTTGACTTAATTACTTTAGAAACTTTAAATATCATCTAAACTCTTACGAATATTGCTAGCGAGAATAATTATCTAATATTACTCCATAAATAACAGTTTTAAAGTTCTTGTCATTGTTGCTAAGGTCTCTTTGATAGTTATTGCACCTTTCACTGAATTAAATTTAGCATAAGCTTGATAGTTAGATTAATATTAATCCTATAGCATAGGTAAACATAGTGGTTTAAGTTATTTTACAGTGTTCAATTTCTTATATACTGTAAAAATTCAAATCACTAGTTCGAAATTCGATTGTCAAGTTTTTTGTATTGTTCTATATTAAGACTCTATTCAGTTTAAAATAAGACAGTTTGTTAATTAATTAGTTCTGGAATAGTAATAAAACAACTAGAAATTATAAATAATAAACATAAGTATTCATATATAGCATCCAGTTATTTACATTAGGTTCATACATTATCGATATTTTAAGTTCCACTATCGATATCACAGTCGGTTTACAACAACAAAAACATACATTCTAGTAATTAACCTGTTTTGCCTGAAATATAATTGTGTTTGACTGCCATCAAATACACTAATTTAGAAACTTCTTAGCTTTCTTTCATAAAAATAAAAACTTTAATAAGTAAATAATTAATTGTTATTTTAATTTAATTTTAATTGCAATGGAGCACATGCTCCGGGCAATTTCCCTACACACCCAACTTCCCCTATCCTGCACCCCTACATTTGCCCTCTACAAATTTTAACTTTAAATTCTTTTAACGTTTTCGGTAGGTTATTCATCATTCCCCTTGGTAACTCATTCCAATCCTGACACCCTTACCTAAAAAAGAAAATCTTCCCACACCCTTGTGCCTGAAATCGAGTGCCAGCTTGTGGTCATGGTCATCTTTTCCCTTCCATGAACTACTTTTCATACCTACTGCAATATCTTTCCATGCCTCATCGCCAGTATACACCCTGTACACTCCCATGACCCTCCTCATCCTCCTCCTGTCTTGCAATGAATCCCATTCCAGCTCCTTTATCATATCTGTCACTGATTGCATTCTGCGATAATTTCCAGAAACAAATCTAGCAGCCCTTCTTTGCACCTTCTCCAACTCCTGTATTTGATACTCAAAATGTGGGTCCCATACTACACTACCATATTCGAGCAATGGTCTGACCAAAGTTTTGTAACCCAATTCCTTTACTTCTCTCGTGCATCCCCTCATCACTCTCTCCAACAAGTGCAGAATTTTGAAACCTTTTCCTACCACCTGTCCAATGTGTCCTGCCCAGTTAAGCTTGTTATCAAATGTAATGCCAAGATATTTACATTTCAAGTCTTGCAAGCAATTCTTTCCCCACCTTATATTCATAATTAACCTTTTGTTTTTATTTGTGTATCTAATTAGCTGACTCTTCTTTGCATTTATCTTCATCCCATGTTTACCAACCCAACTAGATATCCTGTCCAGATCACCCTGCAACTGTTTACAGTCCTCTATCGTTTTGATCCTTTTATACAGCATTATGTCATCTGCAAACAATCTAATTTCAGATAGTAAACAATCAACACAATTATTCATTAGAATAATGAATAGCAATGGTCCCAATACGCTACCCTGCGGCACTCCCATTTTTACTTCCACTTCCTTTGATACCGCATTTCCTACCCTAACTTTCTGTTTTCTACCTTTTAAAAATTCTTCTACCCAAAATCACTTTCTCATCCACTCCAATAGTTTTTACCTTATTTACTACCATTTGGTTACTCTGTCAAACGCCTTTGAAAGATCTAGTGCTACACTATCAATTTGGCCTCCCTTGTCCATTTCATCTGAAATATCTTGCATATATCCCCAACTGAGATTCACATGAATCCTTGCCTGAACCCATGTTCCTACTTGAAAACCACATACATTTTGATGTGGTTGCATATCAATCTTTCCATTAATTTACCTACCACTGAAGTCAAACTGATTTGTCTGTAATTTTTTACTCTATTTTTCACCCCTCCTTTTTGTACCAGTACTACTATCATTCATTTTGAAATTCACAAGCTTAAGATCATTGGTTCTTAAGGAGTTTTGTTACCTAGTTATTATTCATAAAGCTTCAATTTAATATATATATATATCAAGTTAGTCGAGTATTGCGCCAATCATATGTAATAAAAAATGTTAAAAATATAGAATAAACTTTATTAGACTACTTTATCAAATAAATTTGAGGTTTGTTTGGAAGGCGTTTGAAGGTTTTGGAAAATCGTGGCTGGAAACTGTGGCGCCTGCCGTAGGTAGGTTGTGAAGGGTATGGGTTGTAGTTGGTGTAAGAAGTTGTTTCACTGGGCATGTGGGGAAGAGGAAATGGGGGTCATAAATGAGGCTCTCCCATGGTTTTGTTCACTTTTCTTAGGGATGATACGATGTGGGAGATGGGCGAAACGATCAGAGAGTTGTGTGAAAGGATCAGGGTTCTTGAGGCTCGCCTGTGGAGGCACAACCTCTGGAGGTGTGGCCCGTGGTGGCTTCGACTGTTGAGATTCAGCCTATGGGGGCTCAGCCTGTGGAGGCTCAGCCTAGGGAGGCTCAGACTACACAGGCACAGCCTGTGGGTGCTGAGCTTGTCAAGGCTCATGCTGTAGAGGCTGAAAGTAGAGATAGTGGGTTGGAGGAAGCTGAGAAGGATGGGTGGAGCTGGTAACTTGTAGGAGAAATATAGTTAACAGGATGATGAAGCCAGACACTCAGTAATTGTGGGGAAAAATAGGTTTGGCCTGTTGCCAGAGTTAGGAGGAGAAGAGCCTCATGTAGATGCAAGAGTAGGTAAGATGCAGCAGGCCTTTAGGAATAAGGGCGTGCAAGTAAGGATTGAAATCCTGCAGTGTTTTCAATCCCATGGGATATATGCGGGATTTGCACCAATCCCGCGGGATCTTCCGGGATTTGCGCTAACAGTCTTTTACGCGTAAATTTAAAACATAGTTATTTAAAGTGTTAATAAATTAAATAATAAATGTCTGTTAATTAAATTAATAAATAGATTTTAATGTTAAATGATAGAAATTAAGTTAATAATATTTTAATTGGCAAAATGACAGTAATTTTTTTGCACGTCCGAATTAGGTTTTACATTTTTAAATCTAAACCAATTTTTAAATAAATAATCAAAAATGGAAAATATTCAGTCTTAATTCATGCTTAGGTTATGCCTTACAGTAAATACATCACATGTTTAAAAACATGGTATGCATAATGGCCAAGTTACTAGAGGCTTTAAAAAAAAAAAAAAAAAAAAAAAAAAATCCTTTTATGACACCGAGAGAAAGCATTTCTTTCACAAAGTGATGTGAATGTACTCTGTAAAGTGTAGACTTGGCTCAGAACAAGATCTCATAATTTTTTGACACAAGCACGAGACTTGGCCTACTTTTACATGAATTGTTCTTGTGGTATTCATTATTATTTCTCCTGATTCCTTGATTTATCTTATATTTGATTCATTGTTATTAAAAGAAATTACTCACCAAGATGAAAACTGTCAAGTATTTCAGTTTTACTTTAAGTAGCGTAACGACTTTTTTAGAGTGGAAATTATTGCAGTAAAGTCCCCACGGGTATATCGCCGGATATCATTGTAAAAACACCAAATTTGACATGTGAGGAAAATGACAGAGGCAGCCCTCGAAGTATGGCGTGTTTACAACACAATTCGGCAGTACAGCCATAAGACTTCATTATAACTTTTTTTTGCCTTTAGTTGAAATAATAACAAGGAGTTGATATTCACTCAAAAATAATGTGTTGTGGCGATTGACCAAATCATTGCAAGAGGGATTAATCGAAAACCAGAGAGGTACATATAAGCAGGTGGCTTTCATCAAAGAACATGTGTCTCAAACGCATTGAGACAGCGGCCAAAATAACAATAAGTCAAAGGATGTACAATTGACTTTTGATAGCTGCTAAATAAATAGGTATGTGATCGTTAAAATTACAATAACATTAGTTTCGTATCAATGAATAATCAAATTTTCAGCAGCAAATACAGAAAGTTGTCACAATTACTTTATCTGCAAATACATGTCAAACATCTGTCAAAATATTATTCCCACCAGTGGCTTTACACTTTTTAACGTGTAATACCTTATAATACCTTCTGGATCTATTTTTTATTTTCTAATTTGGTAATTCTATTTATATGAGAATTCTGTTGCTTTAATATAACAGTCCATAATGGTCCCATCAAACATATGCTTATATCATTTCCTATCAATGACTGTCTGAATACCCTTTCTTCTGATAGAAATTTCTAGTTAAATCATTCAGTGTTCCACTCCTACTAGAATATGTTTAAGAATAGATACTTAATTTTTATTTTTGCTGATTTCCTTGTTTTGTTCTTTCATACATTACCTAATACCTGGTTGTTTCTTGGCTCTACAGTGCTTTCTCCATGTAACTATTTTTTAATTTAAAGTGTGATGGCGTGTATGATTTCCCTACATAACCTATTTTTTT
>JARYHS010002310.1:0-20601 GCA_031002005.1 Vandiemenella viatica
ACTTTCTTCTCTCATACTTTCAATAAGTTCATCATCATTTAGAATTTCATACCCTGGGTCTAACGAATCACACACCACCCACTCTCCTATATCTTCAGCACTAACTTCTGAACATCCAGAAATTTCCAAAAGAATGTTTCATAACTCCTCAAGTGATATTTCATCCCCTTCTTCTCCTGTCTCTTCCATTTCCGTCTTAATTAAAAAAGAGATTTGGATATTCAGCGATTCGGATAGTCAGAGTTCGGATAATTGGAGTTCTACTGTACCTAATTTAATTTTGAAAACTCTTGCCACTAAGTCAGGCCTATCTGCTGGCTGTTGCCCAGGGAAGAAATTACTATGAATTTCTACCCAATTTGGGTTGCAAGTCTTCCAAATTTGCAAACAATTGTCATCACATCATGAAAACGTTCTCTCATGTTTATTGGCGATCCTTGAAAAGATTATGGTAAAATAACAGTTCGACCAATCGAAGCTCCAGTGTTATTACCTACCTCGGCTAAATGATCCATCAAACCATTGTACTGCTCTACTCATAGTTTAGATTGTTGAGTTCTGATGAAATTCAAATTATTAGCTTCAAGTTGCAAATTCGAATTCACAACCCATTGTTGAAATAATTTATCTCCATTTAATAGTGGATTAAATTCATTTGCGCGAACAAAATCTGTTGTTCCTTCTGTTGTTCTTAACATGCATAGGGTTAACACGGTCATTCGCTGTTTGCTGTACACTGTGACGCGCTTGCTGCTCACCTGTTGGTACCGGATCTGATTTTGGTTGCTGGTTTTCTGTTGAATTCATCATGCACATTGCGTCCGTCTTGTCTAGCCTTCTTGTTCGAGGACGTGTCGAATTCCGCGGATGTATCTGGTTCTGGAGGCGTGCGTGAGCGATTCTTTGCTGCTTGATGACGCTGCATGACCTGTTGCTCTTTCGTTGATGAGGCCGGTGTTAGTGTAGGGAAATGGTCCTGGTATTGTAGAATGGGCGGCTAGTCTGTTGGAATGGCCAGCTCGCCTGTTGAACTGTAGTTGTTGACGGGAGTTGACAAAGCTCCACTGGCGAAAACTGTTCGAAGCGCTGATCCTACAGTTTGGCCTGTGTCGTAGACTGGAGGCCCTTCCATTGCTTGGCTTGACTTTTATCCAAGCGAGAGAGCTTTGTTTCTTGCTTGGTTAATTCCTGAAGTAGACTGGACGAGAAGTAAACCTATGTTAACCGGAGCGCGTTACGCGTACTTGACGAGGAAAACGGTGTTTACGAATGCTCGCTGCGAACTGTACTATACTCTCGCTTGAGGAAAACCGGTGTGACTTCCTCGACTGCTCGAGTGGAACTGGAGCCGGGTGTTAGTTGTACGCTACCCCAGGCTTGCGTAAACTGCTCCGGTTCGCACCCCGCCTGGAGCAAGGAGTGTCAAGTATATCTTGAAGAGCGCAAGATACAGGAGTTGAAGACCATAGAGTGGATACCTTACGCAGAAGCGAAGAAGGCCAAGACGTTCGCCACTCCAATTTTTGGAACTAGCTTTGCTAAGATGGCTTCAACTGCCGTCAGGAAACAGAGTGTTGCTACCCAGACAACCATTGCAAATATAGGCACAAATACATCGTGCTTATGTCAGTGCAAATGCGGTGCAAATTCCACTAAGGTCGCAACGTCTAAGACCGCGGACGTTGGTAGCAACACGTATGCGACCTCGACCACACCAGAAGCAATGAAACAGGATCCACCAGCAGTAGCAGTGAAAGTAAGGCCGCCTCCAATACCACCACGTGCTGGCACAGTGGTAGCATTACAACCAGCTACCAAAATTACTGGATGCGATCAGAAGATCCAGGGCCCGAAGTTTAGACAGACGGACCCGACTCATTTCGTGAAATCCCCCTCTTCGTTCCCTCCCAGAACACTTAGTAATACGGACAAGGGAAAAAGAATGAGGAAGAAGAAGGCCAAAGAGGTGATTGAGTCGTCTACTGAGTCGGAGACGTCTGTCTCTTCGGAGCCAGAGGAAACTGAAATGCCGGTGGAAGAGTTCGATCCCGTTCCTCAGCAGACAGTGACGGAAGACCCAATGCAGGCGGTATTATTGCTGCCGTTTTAATATATTAATTTCCTTTGCCGACTGCGTAGCCGACCCCTTTACAGTCGGCCACGCAGCTGGTATTCGAGTATCAAGCCACGCTTTTATATCAGGTTTTGGTTAGGGCGCTAATAACCTGGATGTTGACGCGCCCTAAATGAATGTGAGAGGCAGTGGTTGGAAGCCGAGTGTTGCAAAAATGACATCCTACCCTTCAAGCACCTTTATCTCACCCATATAGAACTTGTAACGTTCTGACCATCTTTCCAAATTTGAAAAAATAATTAATTATTTTTATTGAATTTTATCATGAACGGTAGAACGTGCGTGAATAGTTTAAATGGGAAACCACCAATCGTTTTATTACAATTTCTGACATGACATTATAGTATAAGATATTAATTAAAATTAATCAGCTGTCCTTCTGTGGCCGCCAGGGTATTTTATATAAAATACACAAAATTAAACAGTAAACAAATTCAATATTTTGAATGCCCACTTCTGAAAGAAATGTTTGCTCCGTGCTATGAGAGGTCTTATCTTGCGGGGCCGTAGCTGGGCAATGCTGTGAACTTGAAATTGTAGCTAGCACAGTGTCCTTCATTGGCGTTGCATATTTATTACCGAATTTACACGTCTGCCGCCACACGTTGTCTGTTCTGCTATGGGCCAGTGTGGCACAGTTCCTCAGGAGACGTCCTTTGCCTGAGCTCATTTGCTCAAACGAAATAGCTGGTGTCCAGATCCAGGCAGCAGTAGCAGCCCCACTAACGAACAGATATTGCAGATGCCATATCGACCGAACCTGACTCCCGGACGGTACAGAATGTTCGCCGTACCACATGAAAACCATAAATTCCAGTTCGTCACTCTGTTTATCTAACTGGCCCGCACAACACTCCCCTCCATCAGGGGTACCATGTTTCGCCAAACGTCGCATCACCCAGCAAAAACCTCTCCCCTCGCTCGTCTGGAGTGATTTGGGTAAACCATTGAAAACCCAAATCTGGATGCCCGGTCGGGGATCACAAGACGCGTTCGTTACAAGCTTGTCCTTGAATCTTTCCCAAATGTTTCGGAGTACTTGATCCAGCTTAGCCGTTTCTGTTTCTTTAACCTTAGTTTTGTCCAGGCACCAATTTTTTGGTAAGCTACGTGATGTGATAAAAGTTGGTCCCATCCGGTATGTACGAGTAAATGTCTTTTTGCTACTGCTCGTGATTATTCCGTGTTCCACCAAATTGTTGGGGCCTTTTCCGGAAATCGTCGTCGTTGTTTATATAATCAGCAATCTACAAACTCGTACTCATTTGTTGTGTTTCCAATTGCACACTATATCGCTATTTTTTTATCTTTTCTCATAGAAACTAAACTCTTGAACCTCTACACCTTTTTATGTTCCGTTTCAAATGTTTAAATCAGGATTCAAATTTTTGTATTATATTCAGGGTTCCCACGGGCCGTAAAAAGGCTTTAATTTTCATTTTGATTTTTAAGGGCCCTTAAAAGGCCCTAAAATTTGCTCAAAAGCCTTAAAATCTTTGAAAAAGCCTGATTTTTTAACACCGAGATACGGCGTAATAAATTTCACTATCCAGCGACTCGCTAATCGGCAGATTTCTCTCTGGCTCGACCTTGACCAAGTGTGAGTCAAAGTGCTTATATTTCAAGCAAGTAGTAGAGTCTTTGCACAAACCTCTCTTATGTAGTTGTGCTTCGTTCATGCCTGCGTCCTACATGAGTGTTTAAACAACTTCTTACAAAGTAAACAACTCGATGTCCATGTGCGAACTGGAATGAATGTTCAAACACAATTGAAACCTCATATTTAACTTCTGTTTTATGGGCCATGCCAAAGCTGAAGATTTGATTGAACATTTTCTGTAAGTAGTTGAGAAGTTCTCTCTCCAAAAAGTGATACAGGTTTTCAATGGATGGTCCATCCGTAAATTTGAAATTTTTCAATATGTTGCAAAAGAAATTAAGAACTGGATGTAATTGTGAAATGTTGGATGTGGGAACGTGTGGTTTACATCATTACATGTTGTAAATAAAGCATTTAAACATGGTTGCCAAGCTTCTGGCTGGCACCTTGATTCAGTCCTAGTTTCCTTACTTTGGTTATTTAAAGATTCACCCGCGAAAAGAGAGGATTTCCTCAATACTTCCACTTGTGAAAAAAAATGTCCTCAAAATTTTGTTTGCACAGGTGGTTGGAAAATTTACCTGCAGCAGAAAGGGCGTTAGAAATATCGGACGATGTTAAAAGCTACATACAGAATCTGGAAAAGGGGTCTTTGCCTAAACCTACATGTAAGTCCTTTTTAACAATTCAACAGGCAGTGAAAGATGATCTTATTTGTTAAAAACTGAAATTTTTCATTTCAGTGTCTTAAATGACAACCCCATTCTTGGCTTTTTATCAGAGCATAAAACCTCTCTTGCAGAGGCGCCGACTTTTGGAAAACCTCGTGGGTGCTCATGCTCATTTGATGATACATTAAGAAAGAAACGGCAAAGAGTGTAAACTAGTTTTAATGAGACTTTCATTGGCGGGTTGCCTATTTGGAAGGAAGTAACCTACTTTTTATCCCGGAAATATTTAGGGTTCCAAGCAAATTAAATAAAAAAAACTTAAAAATTATTGACAAACATGAAAGAAGTCGCCGGCACCAACTATTTTTACATACTAGTGAAAATCGCATTTAAATCCATCCAGTAGATTTCAAGTAATAAGCGAAAAGTCAGGCAGAGTAGGAAAGAAAGATTTTGCGTTTTGTATATTCTGTTCCAGACCAAAAATCACACTAAACTTCATTAAAATGAGTTCGGTCTTTTTAACGTGATTGAGTAACAAAACTTACAGATTTTCACGTTTATAATAGTAATAATTAAGTAAACAATGATTTGTGGATTCCTATTAGAAATCAGGATTTATTATTGCACTTGATTTGTGTCCGCAAGGATCGCTATCGTGAACAAAGTCGTGGGTACAGCTAGTAATTAATATACAGAGGGGGAAAAGAAGACGGGGGAAAAATAGTAGATTAAACAATAAAGAACTGTACCTATCATAATAATAAAAATGAAATCACTATGCGTAAAGTTCGCCGTAAGATGGAGCCACAGGCAGACTCCGAAACGTCGCCTTGTACTTTTACTGACGCGCTATCCCGGTGGAAAGCTCGAGAGGATTTACGCAATTGACTCACCGAGAAAGCCTTTCATGAAATCATTATATTAGCAGTGTGTAACATAATTTTATTAGCTGTAGATATGTATTAGTATCTACTTAATGTATACAACTTTAAAAAGAATTATATGATGAACACTAATAAACCTTTATTGGAAGCTACATTTATAATTTATATAACGATATCATTTTTTTTTTCTTTTCAATACAACGTATTTTGTGGCACTACAGCTCTACTTATAAACGTATCAGCAATGTCTTGTAGGTATACTTCACCCGCTATTTCTCGGTTTACGTGCGCTACTATGTGATCATTCAATCTTTGCTGGGTCATAGCACTCCTCAAATAAGTTTTTGTTCTCCGTTCTGCCGAAAATGACCGTTCTGCGGTGCATGCTAATACTGGAATAGTTAAAACGATTTTTAAGAATTAGATGACTTTGCATATCATATGTTGGATAGATTCGCAATACCAATATATATACTAACTTTGGCCGGCATGCGTTGCAATTCCTATTTTTATTTCTCAAGTGGGTACGCATATAGAAAACAGACACATTGACATGTACCAAATAACTGAAAAACTGAATGGTTTCATGTGTAAATTTTGTTTAAGGAGAGCGATGAGTGATAGTGGGAGGGATTTTGTAAACCTAATGCAGGCAACACATTTCTCTTTGTTTTAAAGTATACGTGTGCAGTGTTCCATCAAAAAATCGTGTAAAAACTGTGAGTTTCGAAAAACAACTTTTGAAATTAAGATGGGTGGGAGTAAAGGGGGAAGAGGGGTTGGATTTTTGTAAACCAAAGGTAGATAGTAGTTTTTTATTTGCTTCAAGAACATTGACAAAAATTAATGGGGTGGAAAGAATGGTTGAGTTTCCGAAAATCAAATTAAAACAATACTTTTCTGTTTGTTTTAATGTATGTGTGTGTAAAAGACCATTGAAATCTGTGGGTATGCATAAAGAACGTTTTAAAAAATAAGGGGGCGGAAAGCGGGAGTGTTTCTGTTGGTTTCAAAGAGTATGTATGCAAAGTTCTGTCGATATTGGATAAAAACTGTGAGTAGTGTAAAGAACATTGATAAAAATTTAGGGGGCGGAAAGGGAAAGAGGGGTTGGGTTTTCGCAAACCAAATATAGATTGTAATTTTCTGTTTGTTTTACAGTATCCGTGTGCAAAGGACCATTGAAATCGGACTGTGGATAAGTACAAAGAACATTTACAAAAATTAATAAGATGGAAAGGGGCAGAAAACCAAATATAGACAGAATTTTTCTGTTTGTTTTAAAGTAGACATATGCAAAGTTTCTTCAATAATGAATCAAAACTGTGGGTTGACAAGGGGGTGGAAAGGGGGAGAGGGGTTGGGTTTTCGCAAATCAAATGTATGCAGTATTTTTCTCTTTGTTTTGAAGTATACGTGTGAAAAGTTCCGTTTACATCGAATAAAAATTGTGGATGTGTATAAAAAAAATTGGCAAAAATTTTGGGGTGGAAATGGGAAGACGGGTTGGGTTCCTGAAAACCAATTACTGACAGTATTTTTCTGTTTATTTTAAAGTATACATGTGCAATGTTCCATTGAAATCGCATAAAAATTGTGGGTTCGTATAAAAGTAAAGGGGGGAGAAGGGGTGATTTTTTTTCTTTTTTCTTTTTTGGTCATAAACCTGCGCACGCGGACACACAATAATTCACCAAAGTTTCATCGCAATCGGATAAATGTTTTAGGAACGCATAGAAGACGAGCATACAAAAAACATTCATTTTTATATAACAAAATACAAGTTTTTCACATAGTTCAGTCTGACATTTTTTGTTCGTGCAATATCAACAAGTAAAAGTACGATGAACAACTAAACAATTCACATCAAAGACATCTTCGTCGAACTGTTACACGTAACCGCTGCTTGTATCATTTTGATCCCTTACCCCATTTAATTTTTGCAAATGTTCTTTACACAAAGCTAAAGTTTTTATCTTGTTTCAACGGAACTTTGAATATGTATACTTTAAAACAAAGAGAAAAATACTGTACACACTAACTTTACAAAAACCAAGCTATTCTTCGCCTCTACAGCCCTTAATCGTTTTTTATATATACTTACAGTTTTTATCTGATATATATAGAAATTTACACACGTATACTATGGTATACAAAAGTCCAATCCCTCTATCCCTTTCCCCACCCCTTTTAATTTCTAATTTTCTTTACGAAAATCCACAGCTTTAAATCGCTTCAAAATCAATAAAGCTATTTTTAAGTCATGGCAGAATATTCATAAAATAAATGTGCCCTGTCTCAACATGGACCTGAGATTTCAACTTGGACTCCAAGCTTTCACATTGTGAAAACCAATTGGAAATCTGTATTTTCTGTGTGATGCCGGAACAATCATATATATTCCAGAGACAGATTTGTGTATGTGGTATGTATTAGTACCCGGATATTACATGTTTCGATTATTGAGCAGCAGATTTAACAGATGTTATGATTAGGTCGAAACACAGCCTGGACCAAAATGTAAACTGACATTCTATTACACAGCATCCAATTCATCCTTTTATGTAAGTTGTTGGGGTATATAAAGACAGAATTTTTATGAAAGCAAGCGCTTTAACCACTGAGCTTCCAGGAAGTTTGCAAAATGAGAACAGCTGTGGAATATTTAAAATACAAACCAAATATAATACCCACAAAAAATTAAAAAATAATATAATTGTTTAAAAAACATAAAAACCGCCTCCAAAAAAGCACATTAAAAATTTTAAAATAACTTCATAGCTTGCTTAGAAGAAAGTAAATCTAAATGGAGAATATTTTACATTACTGTTATTGAAATTTTTGCCTTAATTAGTTATTTTTGGAGTCGGTGCCAGCCAAAGCAAGAAAAACAAAAAGATAAAAATAATAATGAATAGCAATAATACATAAAAATCATGTTACTACTTACCTACAATTAATGTTAGAAACATGTTTCAACAAAACTGAAACATACAGATATGCCGATATTATACTAACTGTAAAGCGTTTACTGCACGATGCAGCCTACCATAGTGCCATAGATTTGCCTGAACGACCAACGAGGCTGAGCCAAAGATTAAAATACTGTCTCATTTGTTTCCCTAAACTGTCTCCCACAATAACAATATTTGCCTCACTACATGCTGTAAAATATTCGGAACTTTTGTTCGTACTCCCGTTTCGCCTCGAACACCAAAGTTCAGTAATTCGATCTTCGCGATGTGACAGCTGACACCGAGTCCAAAAATTACTAATTAATGTAAAAATTTCAATAACAGTAACGTAAAATATTGTCCATTTAGACTTATTTTCTTCTAATCAAGATATAAAGTTATTTAAAATTTTTAGCGTGTTTTTATGTTTTTTTTATCATATCGTGTAGTTTACTTTTTGATAGCATGCAGTGTACATTGATGCCGCCATCTAAGTTGGCTTTATGCAATTCGGAAAAAACTGTGAACATCAGGCTTTTCAAAGCTTTACTTCACGATGAAAAACCATCTTGAGTGAATGCTTTAATGAACTCATCTCCTGTAGATGATGTTCCCGGCCCAGAAAAGCCACTAGACATGGTTTATTCGCAGATTTGGTAAAAAACATTTTCTACATCTTCATTATTATAACAGTCATGGAATAATTGTCTACCACTTGCGCCTACAAATTGCGCCTTTCCTTATGTTCAACTGAATGTGCGGAAATAATATCTTCTAGTTCTATTTGTTGAGCAGTACTAAGCTGAGAACAGCGGATGGTTCTTCAGGTTTGGGCATATTACGATTTCGAAGGACGAATTTGTCTATCTAAACTAATAATTTTCCCAATCAAACAAGATAGCATAAAGCGCAGCGTGCCCTCAAAGCACGTGCTTTATTTAGCAGCTCGATTAGGAATGAGTGAGACAGCTGATACAGCCTACGAGCCGCGGTGGCGCGACGGACGGATGGCGGGTCGAATGCTTGATTCGCTTGTGTGCGCGCTCTTTACAAATCTTACTTACCACACATTAGATAGTGCTATTTATGACCTAACTTAGTGTTTACATTCTCCTTGGACATGAACAAGTGTGATCACGTCGAGACGTCTTTTCTCGCCACGCGGTGTGTGACGTAGGTAATACAGGTGTCACTTGACGTCGATTACCAATTAGTTTCAATGTCCATGTTCATGGGTGCTCGGCACCCACTGATTACCTCTCATGGGTGCCAGAGGCCCCCAGCACCCACAGAGTCGGCGCCCCTGCTCTCTTGCCATTTATGGCAGAGGATATAAGAAAATTTACTACCAATTTTATTGTTATCTTCAATGTTTTTAAGAAAGAACACATAAAAGTATTGACTAATGTACAAAAAGTGGCAACATTAGACCTGAGTGATGTGTAGAAGCTCTCCTGTGTTAGCAACATCAGTTTAGGAGTTGCAGGCGATCAACTTATCAAGGCTATGATATTCAACAAGAAAGTGTCTGAAAAAGAAGTTTTCGAGATGAAAATGGAGGTCAAAGACTTCCTTTTTACGATGATACTGGACAAATATCCTGTAAATTAGAGTTGTAAGAAGTATGACTTGCCTTGATCCTAGACAGATGGCGCTAAATAGTAGCAACTGTTATGAAAAGATGAAATATCTTCTGATTCACTTGTCAAAAATAAATTTAATTGGTGAAGGAGACTGTGATGAAATTCTTATACAGTATCACAGTTTTTTATCACCAGTTGCCTCAAATGCTTCGAACCACTTCAGCTCATTTAATCCACATGATGAGCATTCACGATTAGATATCTTTTTAGAGAAGTATCTAGGCAAAGAAGAATATAACAGAGTACACAAAGTAGTAAAAATATTGTTGCTGTTATCACATGGACAAGCAGATGTTGAACGAGGCTTCCCTGTGAACAAGCAGTTGGAAGTTGAAAATCTTTAGTGGCTGAAAGATTCGTCAGTCAACATTTCAAAAACAGCAAAAATAAGTTGTTGATAACTAAGGAGTTGGAGCATTCTGGTAGCTCAGTGGCTAAGGCTCTTGCTTTCAAAACGTTCGCTACTCCTGGTAGGTGCAGGAATTTTGAGAGTTGTGTTTAATCATATGAGCTATGCCAGGACGCTCCGTGGTTCGGATTCCACGTCAGAGGAAAGGATCTGGCCGTCCTACCTCTGACACAATGGCTTAGTATGCCTCCTTCGGGAGGATCCAACCAACCTTCGGGTTGTGGACTAAGTTAAGTTAACTAAGGAGTTAAGGATGTATGCAGCTATGGCTCGTCAAAAGTATATTGCGTACCTGGAAGATACAAAAAAATGCAAAGAATACAGGGATTCAGGGAGTGAAATGCAAATCTATTTTAGGTGATTTGGAAGATTGGAAGTGTAAAAAGGCACATCTAGAAACTGCAATTAAAGATGTTGAAGAAAATGCTGATAAACTAGCAGATAAAGCTTAGGTTAAGTACATCACACAGTCCAATAGTTTTCGACGAACCAATAAAGTTAAAAAAGCTGAATTTGAGGATGTTGAAAGTAAAATTAAGGCTCTATTGAAAGATTTAAAAAAGAATTGACCTTTGTTTTTAAACAATGTGAAAATAAAAAAAAATATCATTTAAAAAGTATATTTTTTTATTTAACCTGCATACATATTAACAACTCTTACCGGTATGTTTTATGTTTACTCTTATAACATGTTGTAGCTCATCTGGTAAGTAAACTTTATTCATATAAGAAAATATTTGATCAAATACCCAATAGGAACTACTGCTGTAACTCAAAAGATATTGAAAAAGTTGTATTTAACCTATTTCTTAAAAACCTATGGAAAATGTTTCATCTTTAACGGGTCTTTTATATGTAGCTTTGAAAAAAAGGGGGGGGGGAATGAATCTTCCTCATTCAACATTATACCTGAAATCTTATAAGTAATTGAGCTGACAATTTGGCAGTCTTTCTCTGATGTAACTGCTAATGTGCTAGAATTTATAAAAACAAATTAAGTTAAAATATACATTTATGTGTTAATAATTCTTATTACTAAGGTGGTAATATTTCTTTTTACCCTTGTGTCAGTTTTCTGGGGTATAGTAGTTTGTTTATGTTTAATATATGAAAAGAGAAAAAGTTTCAATATTCACTGTATTGTGTGAAAACAAAAGTAAATTTTTAAAAATTTATAAACTCAATTAAAGCTTGTTTCATCATAATCTTAACATGCATATTTTAATTTCTTTGCTGTAAGTTTCATATTAATTTTTTCATAACATTTTAATATACGTTAAATATAGCCTTAAAAAGGCCTTAATTTATCTTTTGCTAAAAAAGTTGGAACCCTGATATTGGTAAAAGTATCTGTTGTGTATATGCAAAATAGTTTTTGTTATTTGTCTTTTAAGAACGAGATATTTAATTCCCAGTATCCTTTTTCTCGGTAAGCGATCTGGTGGCTCAGTGGTTAATGCGTCTAACTGGATATCGAAAAGATTCCGTCTTGAATCTGGTCTCGGCTGGAATTTTCAATTGTCGTTAACCCATCCAACCTTCACCTCTGGCACACCTTGCTGTGTAATGTGAACTACGCCAGAACGCTTTCGTGCTTCGGATTCCACGTTAACTGTAAATGAAGGTATCAAGGTAACTACGACGGGGATGGAATGCGTAGCCAGTAAAAATCCTGTGACCAGGTCACTACGACCACACGAGCCTTTTATTTGGTACACCAAAGCATAAGTTTTTACACCTTACTTAGCTAGTTTCGACGGTATGGACCGACGGAAACCACATCGTTCTTCATCGAAGATAAGCTTTTCATCAGGAGTGTAAGTACCTTGACGATTAACAAAAAAATTTCCAAATATAGTTCTGATTGGAACTAATTGATCTATCTTTATTCTCTTTCTTCGTGTGGTTGCTCTATCAAATCTCTAATTGATCAGTAAAAAGCAAACCTGATTCCACAAATTCTATCGCGAAATATATCCATCCCTGTACCATCGGTGACCCATAAGACGATATTGTTCAAATCTGTTTCACCAGAACGTGCTAAACCAGATAGAAGAAGCAAACTAAACGGTGCGTTCAGTTCATCCTGTTCGGATTTTTGGGGGCCATCAATTGACTGAGAACGAATTTTGTCATTTGTTGAATTCACGATCTCATCTGATCATATTAACAGAAATAAATGTTGCAAAGCACCGAAGAGGTGACTTTTTAAGTTTCACAACTGTTTTTACGCTAGGTAATATTTTCCGCTCTGGTGCGAATGTTACTCCTTTGTTTTTTTGTTTTTGTGATTTAACTATATAGAATTCTCTTTGACGCAGCTCAGAGAGTGGTATGTCGTCGCTGTCAGAATCTAATGATAGTTTGTCAGCATTCACTTCACTACCGTTATTGTTTTGGATGCTCAACTGAACAGATTCATTTTCAGTCACTCGTTCTACATTTATATATTCTGACTCAAGATCTTCGTTTTCGGTTAAAATCGCTCTTAACATGCCAGATTCCGTCAACTGAGATATGTTTTAATGAAATTATCCGAAAATAAATACTTTTTCCTTAAAGACAGAAGTAAATATAAAAAAGTAAAAAAGAGAATAGTGAAACGTACCTATTGAGCCACGCGGCGTACAACGCTGGATGTATGACACTCAAGTGTACGTTATAGGCGTATCACGCGCTGGGTGACAGACGTGGACTTAATTGATAACACTGATCAGAACGGCAACTTGACATTTGCAGCTACTGGAAAAAAAAGAATTCTCGCTCCTTTATTGTTTATGTATTACTAGCGGAGTTCCCGGCGTTGTCCGGTATAGTTGACGTAGATTTAACCGTACCCTATTTTTATTCCCGCAAAACATTTGTACAAAGTTTCATAAAATACGTGCCAACTTTTTCGGAATTAAAGCAAACTTACATTCACCCGCCCCCTACCAAGAAACTGGTGAGCTGAAGTTTATTTGCACGTATACTATTTTCATTCGTCCGAAAAGCTTCATGTATATCAACCTTCGATAATTTGGTTAAGAAATTTCATTACTACATTACTGAGCAACCCTAGATTATGTTAAAAACTCACATTTGATTCAATTTCGAAGTGAATGGATATACTTGTGGCTCGAAACGCCAGATCCTTTAACTCTGCAGATAAAATATCAAAAGTGAATCCGGAATAATACTATCGTAAACAGAAGACTAATGCTGAACACCAGAGATATTGTTCAGAGATCGTGCTTAAAGAAAATCTCTGTTGTTTTTACGGCTATCTATATCGTTTAAAATTGATATCCCGAATTAAAGGAAAGAATACTTCAAGCTATGGCTTTTAAAAATTGAATATATCGAATTAAAAGAATATTTAAAGTTTTGTTTAGTGTGCAAAATAGTTATTATTGTAAAGTTATCTTTAATTAAATGCTATGGTCACAGACATTGTGTTGTGTGTTTAGTGCGGAGTATGCGACATCTAGTGATTCCTCCTGTGGAATTTCTCACCACACGTTCAGAATTTCATTTAATGCTTCTACATTATTTAACGTTGAAACATAAGACATGCCAGACAAGTGAATTAAGATTCTAAGCTTTAAAACGGTGCAAACTCCATCGAAATCTGCCCCGTAGCTTCCGAGTTTTTATACGACCAGTATGTCCGGTTTTCGTTCTATAGATATAGATAGATTACGATTTTTTAACGGCTGATTTTGTCTTACTCCATCTAGTACACAAAAGATAATCATCACACAATTGGGGCTGATGACAGGCTGTAACAGAAAATTATGTATTCATTTATACTATCTTGCAATCCAAAGAGAGAAAAGAAAAGAAAGTGTGAGTGATATAATACGCTCATTGTTCCCATGCCGACGCTCCAGGTAAGAAGGATACAACTAATGTACAATGAAGACAAGGTATTACTTATGAAAAGTGGGGAGAAAGAAACTGGATGTATCCTTTACTCCTTAACGACTACCCCTTTGCAATTATCCCAGCATAATCAGTTTTAGCTATATAATATCATAAGTAGGCCCACTTTTTATGTTTCCACTTTTTGGATTCTCAATCTCGTAGCCGTTCACTAGGAATTTCTTTCTCTCTATACGGTCTCTCATACAAGATTATCACCTTTTTTTATTTCACTGTTTAGAATCGAAGACATATAACGGATTTGTATTAATACTAAACATTCTTTCCAATAGTAGGTAAAATTCTTCTTCCTATTTTTTGTTTTTTGTTTGTCTGTTCTTTGTCTTTTTCTTCCTGGATTTTCTTGCTTCCTCTAGTTTCTTTTGATAATTCTTATCCTGTCTTTCTGTGAATTCTTTAAATTTAGTTATCAGTCTATTCATGGGCTATTGAAACATTGACGCAAAAGAAGTTATCCCACTGGTAGTACGTGAGAGATTATCAAGTAACCCCTCAAGTCTTCCAACTTCTCCAGGCCACCTTTCGTGCATATGGTGGCAGTATATCCTCAACCATTTTTCTTTCTCGGTCATGGTTCTTTGATCAATGTTTCCCCGAGTATGGAAATAAGACGTTTGTTTTACTTCTGTTCCGTCCCTTTTCATAGGGCCTGTCCGTGATTTACTCGTAAATTTTGGACTATTATCCGATATGAGTTTCCATGGTCTTTCTAACTCTGTAATATATTTTCTTATAAGTTTATTTATTGTTGAATTTGAAGTCTTCCACAAGGGGCATATCGTGATGTACTTAGTAAACACGTCCGGGTCTACTAGAATTTGCGTCAGTCATTCTTTGGATATGATTTGTGATCTACTGCTGCCAGTTTTCTCGCTTCTGAAAGTACTTTACTCTTCATCTTTCCTAACCTTGATACTTTATCCCCTTGATGTTCCGATATCTTTCACAGGTTGATTAGAGTCTTAGCCAATATATTCACCAATTTATCTAAATAACAATGATATCTCCTGAGTAAGTAACAATTTTTTACCACCATATTGCCCAAAGTGGTGGTGGAAAGTCCGCCACCGTAAATAATGTTCAGGGATCCAATATTTCATTTCTGTACTGTCTTCGGACTTCCAAAAGAACAGTATCACCTGTATTATCAATATTATTACTTTATTATCATTATTATTTTCGAATGGATCCTACCGAATCACGCAAAGTGTTGATTCTCATCAGAATAATGTATGTTCCCGATCCGATGCGCTTTTTCCAGTTCAAATGGTTCGAGCGTACGAAGGCGTCCTGCAAGGGCAAGTCCACCTGTGCTGTCACATACGAGCACATGAGCTGGGCAGCAGTTGCACCCTTCCACAGCTGTGCATTAATTGCCCCGAGTCGCAGCTAGGGAGTGTCGGCTATATCTTGAAGAACCTAAGTTATAGGAGTTGAAAACCGCTGACTCAATTCCATGCGGAGAATCTAGGATTACATGGTAAAGCTATAGCTTTATGTGGAATCCAAATCACGAACCGTCGTTGTGTACTTCGCATGAGTAAAGTTAAGTTTTGACAGAGGTAAAGGTCATTTTCATGGCCCATAAAAATTCCATCCGAGACCGAGCTTCAAACCGAGGACTTTCCGTTCCCCAGTCACGCGCCTTAACCAGCTGAGCCAACAGACCGCTCAAGAAAATAGCTTTCTTATTTTGTGGATCAGACTGAGAAGTCGCCTGCAATGATGATATGTCATGGAAAATCATTGTACGAAATGCCGTACCGAAATTAGAATCAGTCAGTGTAGTTTTTCCTTCCAGTGGAATTTCTTTAATTTAGTCTGGAGTCACTTGCTTCCGCCTTGTTGTTAAGACACTGTTGACGTACGCCGGCGACCCTAAGCGCTGCGGGACACCTACCACCCGCTAGTCGGGCAGTAATTATTAGGGAGGAAGATTAATAGCTCGGCCGCAAATTGTTTTGCAGCGAAGACACAAAGAACATTACGCGGAAACGGCCCCTGTACGGAAAAGGGAGAACAAAGAGGCGTGGTCTGTAAAACATTCCGCTTCGGAAGTGAAGCAGGCGGTAGTTAGCCGAAATAAATCAGCCAGCTGCACGTGGGGCGGTCGACGTTCAGGGGTCCCACCACCCCGCAGATATGCCTCTCTCTGTCGGGTTCCTCTCATTAATCAAAGCCATCAGTCCGGTCGATATACCGCCAGCCCCGTTCCCCCAGATTAATGTCTGACTGGGTACGCTGCCAGTCCAACTCGCCACTCCACCGTCTCGGTAAGGTGACTTGAAAACTGTTGTATATTGCAAAAAAAAACTATATTCAAAACGAAGGACTACCTATGGGCTCACCTGTCTCGGGCATCATGGCAAACATCTTTATGGACCCCATAGAGCACCACATATTTACAACCACAAACTACAATATAATCTTTTGGCACAGATATGTAGATTATGTTATTTGTACCCAGTTTCATAGTAAAATTAACAACATCTACAACAACATACAGTTTGTAGTAAGTCGCGTTCCCAAGGCGAGACAGTTTGCACATATCGAGGGAGGGCTATTTTTCGGCGAGCGGATCCGCGGGCCCCTTCGTCAAGCCACCCGCTGCGCTTTTGACAATAATCGCAGGGACAGCCAACGTACGGACAATAGGGACACGCCACTAGAATATTCTGGTATCCTGTTTCTTGGAATGCTGCTCCGAGGCGAGTGGAGAGGAGACACTTGTGGAGTGTGGGTGGAAGTGACTGAACGCTGTGGCCGGTCTACCGCCATCCTCTTGTCTGGGTGCGCATCCCGTCGACAGCAGTGCACGGAAAGGGTAAAGTGTTTCTAACAGTGCGACCGGTTGTAACATATCATGGCCCGAAAAATACCCCTGAGTAGCTAAAGACTTGTTTGGGAGAGCCAACTGAGCTAGCCATCTGCAAAAAACTATTAACATGTAAAATTGGATGTCTTTTAATTTGTAGAATAAATTCATGTCTTTTGTTACCCATCTTTTATATTCTTGTAACCCCTGAGACATGTCATGTACGAGCCTCAATATTAACAGGTTGATAAAGAAAAGTTTTAATTGCTGATGCCATACAGTTTGTCTAAGTAGAGCCACCCCTACCAAAAGAGATTATTACAAGTTTACTATTGAAATGGTAACAAATAAACATCTGGACTTCCTTGGTGTAACAATAACTAGAAATGAGTCACTCCTCTCATTAAACATATACAGGAGACCTACCCACACAGACACAATATAACACAAAACATCTAACCACCCTCAAAACCACAAACAGGAAGCACTCAGGCACATGCTAATCAGGTTAAACACCATACCACACCACTATCCAAGAATGATTATGAAACAGAATACATCATCACACAAATTGCAAAAACAACGGATACACAGAACAACTTTTTGCACTGCTGAAAACTATAATCCAAGAAAAATTAAAAAAACAGATCCCCCACAACATCACACTGAACCAAAATAAAAAAAAAACAATGGTACACATTGAGCTACATCAACAAACACACAGGATAGGTAAGTTGATTTACATCTGCCAATTCTTCTATTGCAAAGTCATTCTCGTCGTTGAAGTCGTAACCCCAAGCAGTACAATGAGAGTTGAAATCCCCCATAACAATCTGTAGGTGTCGATTTTGGAAATTGAAAGGTGGTTTTACAGCTTGAAGTTGTAGAAAGAAATTTGTCTGCTGCCCTTGAAGGCCTATCACGCTGTTGTAGGTAAAATCACTTCAGACCTAACCGTTAGTGCCTTTCACCATAAAAAATATGGTAGCTCATCGTAAGTTAAAAGTAATATGGTCAGGTATCCAACTGCAGACATGTTTGGGAGTGGCACTCGACAGAACACTCACGTGTAAGAAGAATTGCAAAATTAAGATTTCTACAAGAAACAACTTACTGCGCAAACTAATTGGATGACAGTGGGGCAGTCAACCACAAACTGTACGTACATCAGCAATGGACCTTTGTTACTTTGTTGCAGAATATGCATGCCCAGTTTGGTATTCATCATCTCTCACCAAACAGAAGGATGTAGCCCTCAATGACACATGTAGGCTAGTTTACTTATTTCTCGTGTCCAGGACATAACATTATAAGTTGAAACAAAGCAAATAAAATTAATTAATTAATATTAAGCTTATGGACTATAAAACACAATTAAATGGAGTGTCACCAGAATTCTACAATCCTGATGGCCTTCTCATCCCCGCAGGGGCCTGGTACGCAAGTGCCAGGTACGGGTTTGGCGAACCCGCGGTGCCCGAGCTGGAAACTTGTGAGCGCCGCAAGTTTCCCACACCGTAAACTCCTACCATGCTTCAACGACCACCGTAGGGCGTGGCGGTGGAACGTTGTGTGCCTAGGAGAACGGGGATCTTGGCTTCATCGCCCGGATCGCGAGGACGGTGAAAACCTCTATAAAAAAAACCCTCAACCTCAAGGTCAGCCACGTGCCGAGGAGGTGAATGGGTGGAGAGGGAATTCACTCGCTAACGTGCAACCTCAGGGGCACCTGCGCACCCCTGTTGTATAAGCATTCCTTTTTATACTGGTTTTTCTCGTGGGACCAAAAATTCACCCTCACAAAAAAACCCAAAGAACCCTGCGGTACGGGTGTGCCGCAGGCAAATAAAAATACACCCAATTCGAAGAAGCGGGTCAGGGTTGATAGCCCTCCCGCTTCAGACGTACCTTTTATCAGAGCCCCACCTTACCCTGAGGAACACCGTTCTACGTTTTGGTGATACTGTTAGATTTCTGGGCCTCATTTTAGACACAAGCCTCAACTGGCTTGCACATCTAAAAGATGTGAGAGCCAGGGCCTTGAAAACTCTTAGGCTCGTTTCACACGGGACACTCGGTGTCCGGCCACTGAATTCCTAGACACCGGCCACCGGAATCTTAGCGCGGCCACTTCAGAGCCACTTGGTGTCTCTTACGTCAGAGACACAGCTCCCGCTTTCTCACCGACAATGAAGGCGATTGTTGTAATTCATATTGGTACTAGTTTTATTCAGAATGTTGGAACCTGAGGAATTGGCCGCGGCAATATGCATTTTAAACAATCAAAAAAAAAAAAAGGAAAAGAAGGAAGTGGGTTCATCCAATATGTGCTAAGAGATTAGAAAGTGGTGCATTTTATACGTTGTTTCCCCGCAGGGGCCTGGTACGCAAGTGCCAGGTACGGGTTTGGCGAACCCGCGGTGCCCGAGCTGGAAACTTGTGAGCGCCGCAAGTTTCCCACACCGTAAACTCCTACCATGCTTCAACGACCACCGTAGGGCGTGGCGGTGGAACGTTGTGTGCCTAGGAGAACGGGGATCTTGGCTTCATCGCCCGGATTGTGAGGACGGAAAAAACCTCAATAAAAAAACCCTTAACCTCAAGGTCAGACACGTGCCGAGGAGGTGCATGAGTGAGAGGCAGATCACTTACTAGCGTGCAACCTCAGGGGCACCTGCGCACCCCTGTTGTATTAGCATTTCGTTTTAAATTGGTAATACTCATGGGACCAAAATTAAGACTCACAAGAATACCAAACCAACCTGCGGTACGGGTGTGCCGCAGGCTAATATAAATACACCCAGTTCAAAGAAAACGGGTGAGGGTTGATAGCCCCCCCGCATTTGGCAGTGACAGTAACAGAAAGTTTGTTCAGTACAGAACGCTTTTGTAATTATGGAAAAAGTTGAAGGAACCTTTGAAAAAGTTTCACCCTTCTACATCTCAAAGGTTCTAGAGGGTCTTTTTGGTACCCTTAACACTGTTAAAAAATTGAGGAACGGGACACTGCTGCTGGAAACAGTCAGCAGTAAGCAAGCTACTCAACTGCTGAATTGTAAGAAGCTCGGGGAGTTCGCTGTAAATGCGAACTCCATAAGTCCTTAAACAGTACCAAAGGGGTTATCACTTGCCGGAATATCATGGACCTAGCGACAGATGAGCTTCTTACTGAATGGAAATCTCAAAAAGTGATCGAGGTACGTCAGATCACACGAAGGGTAAATGGCAATCTTGAAAAGACTGCCACCTTCGTCCTGACGTTTGACACTCCCGTATTGCCCAAGAATATCAAGGCCGGATATACTGTATAAACCTTAACGTCCGTCCGTATGTTCCGGACCCGATGCGCTGTTTCCAGTGTCAGCGGTTCGGACAAATGACGGCGTCATGTAAGGGCAAACCCCACCTGTGGAAACTGCGGGAAGGGCGCACACGAGCCGGGTGTCAGTTGTACGCTTCCACAGGCTTGTGTCAACTGCTCCGGTTCGCATCCCGCCTGGAGCAGGGAGTGTCAAGTGTATCTGGATGAACGCAAGATGCAGGAGCTGAAGACGAAAGAGCGGA
>JARYHS010002311.1:0-17400 GCA_031002005.1 Vandiemenella viatica
ATATCGAAAAATTGCGATTTGTAGACTCTCCTCTTAATGCCGCTGATCTATGTGACATTATGATTCGTTAAGCAAGTATGTTCTGATGACAGATGTGATTTTTTTTAGGACTTCATACAATATTACTATATCATAAAGATGGCAGAAAGAGTGTAAGTTCACACTGAATATATTCCTAATGCTTTTATTTATTTCAAGTGTCCAGGACATGACATCACAAGTTAAGACAAATAAAATTTATTAATTAATTAATGTCAAGCTTATATAGTACAGTACACAAATTAAATGGAATATGTAGACCAGAATCCTGCAATTCCGGTGCCCTTCTCATTTGCCCTAAAAAGGTCGTCTATGGGGCAGGTTTCCGCATACCAGGTGATTTAGGTCCTGCAGCTCACCATATTCACATAATTCGTTTGCAGTAGAGTAAACCCCACTTCTTGATGTTGGATCTGCATCGGGACACTATAATTCTCAGTCTATTTGGTGCCTTTCATATGGCATTGGCGGATCCAAGGGGGGGGGGGGTCATGACCCCCCCCTGGCCTCGGCCTCTGATAATATTTTTAATCTCACTGATTTTAATTAAATAAGATTACTTTGAATAATGGATGGCCAGATCTCACAAAACATACACGACAGTCACAATGCGACTGTATGCTGTTTATGTTGTATCCGATCGGTCATTGTGAACTGAATATTGTGCACACAATTGCAACATTTGATTTTGCCGCGTCGCGCAGCGCGTCGTACTATTCGTTCGCGGCTGCGCGTCCGATGTCTGGTGACGCCACAGCCGCGTAGCTCGACCGCTTCTCGCCACTAAACCGTTTGATGTATTTACATAAATATTGTCATCTTAGTTATGCACGGGTGTTTCTTACTACAGGATGCATCGAAAAATGTGATTGTGCTGGTGTGTCGAAACGTAATGCATTTAGTGGTTTATTTAGAAAGATAGATTCATTCTTTTATGAAGAAACCTAGGTTTGAGATTGATAAACACCCAAAACATTTACCTATACTGAGCACTAATGCATATCATAATATGTGTGCTGCCGATGCTTCAACAACTACCTTAACCTCAGATGAAGAAGAAAATATTACTCCTGCTGAAGCTGTTCTATGCTTGCCGATTTCGTGTACGTCGACTTCCAGTTCTAATCAGATAAAAAGTTTGTTTTCTCAATCGAAATTTTCCTCAGATATTGGATGGTTTGTAAGAAAATACCTAGACGTTTCAACAAGAACTATATTGATCGACAAATATTAGTTGCCTATATTTATATTTTCCCACACTTGTTTGGCGGACAGACGACGTCGTTTTCGTTTAAATTTGTTGGAGAATATGCGAAAATCTCTAATTTACGAGTGCAACGAAATACTTCTTCCGCCAACTTATTTGGGTCACAATGACAGAAGGGATAAGATTCGAGAGATAAGATGCCGTACTGATACATTTATGTATTATTTCTGAAGTGAACTACACTTAATGGTTCCTTGAGGTTTATTACTATGTACACAAAACACTGATAAACAATAACAAATGTGGTACAGTTAGCGGATGACCGTCGAGAAATTTAGCCTGGTCCTGATCCGGGGTAGAGAGAGACGGCTTCTACTTCTCGCGAACTTCCGGTGGTCTTCTGTAGTTGAAGCTGGTTCCGCGGTCAGGCCGGAACTGGCGGTGGAGCGGCCGGCTACGCTTATATAGGCGGCCTGGCGCAGGAATTCCGTTGTGTGGTAGTACGGCGACCTCTGTAAGAAATAGTCCCACTTAGCTTCTAGATGATTCTATTTGTTTTCCTGGTTTGTTTTGATGTCTCTGCGCCTGTTTGGAGTCGTATATGCATCCCGGCGTGCAGGCGCGTTGTGTGTGAGGTCTGCCTGGCAGGGGCCTTTACTGGCAGACTGAACATACCTCCCTCCCGGGGGGGGGGGGGAAGCGATGTCTGCGACGTCTGCGAGGTCGTCTGCCGCGGCGCCCTGGAGCAGACTATGAAGGCTACCTCCAGGGGAGTACGGAGCTGTTCCCCTGGCGATGCGTGCCGACCTGCGTCGTGGTGCAGGTTGTGGTGGAGGTACTTGTGGAGCTAACGGCATCAGTTCGTCGGTGTCGATGGCCGGAGGCTGTACGGGGGGCGCTGAAGATGGTCCCCGCAGGTGGTCGAGAGGCTGCGGCTGAAGGGTGTCGGAGCGACCGACAGGTTGTGGCGTCGTTGGTGGCGCTGTAACTGTCCCTGAGCAACGGTTAGACGGCAGGAGTGGTGGAGGTGGCAGGGAAGGAGAGGAAGAAGTAGATGGCCGTGCCGTGGTGGAAGAGGACGGTGCCGTGGGGTAGCGGGGACGTAGTTGGTTTCGATGGCGTCGCACTATCCGGCCATCCAGGCTGACGTCGAACAGTTGGCGGCCCCGGGGCCGCTGGATGACCCCCGGAAGCCAACCGGCCCGGGAGCCAAACCCGCGGGCCCAGACTAGGGAGCCCGGGGTGAAACGGAATGGGCCCGAAGGTACCTGTACCATACCTGCCAACTTTTACGGTTTTTCCGTAAAATTTACGGAAAAGGACTGTATTTTACGGTTTTACGGATATGCTGTGTTATTTTACGGATTTCGATCGCTTAGGTCTGATATTAATTGGAACAATGTTATTGCGGTTTTTATGGAAAATTGTGGCAGGTTATTTATTTCATTGTTTTAAGTGCTCTTAGATGTGCGTTAAGGCTTCTTTCATTTGACTCTTAAACCACGATATGATAATTTTATTGTAGTCAATAATTAATCGATCTCTCTCTTTGATTTTATAGATAGATAGATAGATAGATAGATATGTTCACTTTTATCCCATGTGAGAATAATCTCGGGGATGTGGAACAGTACATACACTTATTAGTAATGTCAATATTACTATATAATTGCTAATATTATATATTGACAAGAAGTTAGTTATGTATATCGATACTTTTTTGAAAGTCGAATCAGCAATCGTTTTCGTATACTTTCGAGTTCCCAAAAGTCCCGCGTGCGTTGTTTGGTTGGTTGATAGTTTGTGACTTTGTGTAAACGGTGTAATCATGAGTAACGCTAAGAAGCAAAATTTCCATACATTCAGGGAAGCGTATTCCATAGAGTTTCCGTGTATAATGAAGTCAAGAAAAGGTGTAAAATTTGCGTTTTGTACAGTGTGTGGTTGTGATATAAATATAGCACATAGTGGAAGAAATGATTTGGCATATCACATTAAGTGTAGTAAACACATTGCGTGTTTAAAATCAAAAGAAAAGAATCACAAAATCAATACGTTTTTCGAAAAATCAGGAAATTACGATTTGGATGTGATTAAAGCGGAGTGTTTGTTCACTTCATTTTTGGTGGAACAGAATATTCCACTAAGTGCAGCTGACCATGCTGGTGCCTTATTCAGGAAGATGTTTCCTTCGTCAGAAGTAGCGTAAAAATATGGATGTGGTCGCACTAAAACAACTTACATTTTAAAAGAAATGTCTCAAAATGCAATAGCAGAAGTTGTGAAGAGTCTTCAGAATGGTCCATTTTCAATGGCAACAGATGGAAGCAATGATACCAATACAAAATTATATCCCATTGTTGTTACATTTTATGACGATAAACAAGAAAAAATTGTAAGTACTGTGCTATGCATACCAGCATTGGAAGGGAACTCAACAGGGTGCAATATAGGTAACCTCATGTTATCGCAGTTGGAACATCACCGAATACCAATTGGAAACTGTGTAGCATTCTGTTCCGATAATGCACCTGTAATGATGGGGCACAAGAATGGAGTTTCAGTAGTTTTGAAAGAAGCTCATCCAAATATTTTGATTGTTGGATGTATGTGTCACTTAATTAATTTAGCTGCTGAAAAAGCTGCTGCAAGATTACCACTTAAAATAGAGGAGATTCTTGTCGATATTTTTTATTATTTAGAGAAGAGCGCCAAACGAAAAGAAAGTGTTAAGAAGTTTCAAAACTTGCACAATCAAGATTGCAAGAAAATACTGAAGCATATATGTACAAGGTGGTTGTCTTTAGGCAAGTGTTTGGACAGAATAATAGAGCAGTGGGATCCACTTCTTTCTTTTTTTAAGGATGAGGTGCTAATGTGTGCTTCAAATATTTCAGCTAGCTTGACATAGTTCACACTACCAAAAGTTGAACACATGGGATCCAAGGGGCAGCAGAAGAAGAGAGTTATTGATTCTCCATCCTCGTCGACTCCTAAAAGAATAGCTTATTCTTTTGAATGCAACTCGTCTGTTCTGAAAAGCAAAAGTTTGACTACAACTCGTGAGGAAAAGCCGTTTATGTTTCTCTCTTCTGACTTGAACAAGACTTATTGTATTTTCCTGCACATCATTATACCATTATTTGATAAACTCAATACTGTTCTTCAGAGTGTTTCCCCACAAGTACATGTTTTGTTAGATCTTTTGATAGAATTGTTAAAGCAGATGCTCAGTAAATTTGTAAAGCCAAAGGTAATTAAAAGTTCTGCGTTGCTTGAAGTGAAGTACCACCTAATTCAAAATCAGAAAAAAGATGATGAATTAGTTATTGGCATTCAAACTGTGAACATGGTTAAGAAACTTAATAATGAAGATAAAACTCTGTTCTTTTCATCAGTCCGAAATTACTTTTCTACAGCCTGCGATTACATCATAAACAAGTTTCCACTAAAAAGTGATGTGCTGCAACATGCACAAGTAGCCACATTTGACAAAATTGAAGATGCACAATTTTCTTCAGTCAATTTCTTCTTAGAAAAGTTTCCTGTTATCTTACATAAGATTGAAAATGAAACGAGGGATGATGCTGTAAATGCAATCCACACACAGTTCGCAGCTCTTCAATTAGACGACATTTCAACTGTTGCAGATGTAGATGCTCCAAATGATGTCAAATGGGCACGATTATCAAATATCCGTGGTGCTGATGGAATTCTTAAATATAATAGGATTTCCAGAGTAATGTTGTCCATACTCTCCATACCCCACAGCAATGCCGAGTGTGAACGTGTTTTCAGTATGGTTAAGAAGAATAGAACACAGTTCAGATCATCCCTCTCAAATGAAATCCTAGAGACTGTTTCCATACTGAAGACCACCAATTCTGGTCCTTGTTATACAAACAGTTTTTCTCCAGACTTTCTTAAGAAAGCCAAGAAAGCCAATGCTTCATATTTGAAGTCTGATTGAAAGTACGCATATTATGTATATCATATAGTGTAAATAGGTTCAGTGCTAAGTAAAACAGGATATATATTGTCTCATCTGAGTTTTAGTTTAAAGTTTTTTTTTTTTATTTTTTTTTTTAAAAAAGAAGAAGAAGACTTCAAAGATTGACTTGTAATTAGTGTTTGCTAACAATTAATATGAAGTAAGTATACATGATTTCAGTTTAATATGACATTATTTTGGTTTAATATGCTGGTTATACAAATTTCTGGATGTTTAGTTAATTGTCGATAAAAAAAATTTGTGGTCCACATTCTTTACGGAAACACTGTATTGGGGACCAGGGTTTTTACGGAAACCCGATTTTGGAAGTTGGCAGGTATGCCATACCTGCCAACTTTTACGGTTTTTCCGTAAAATTTACGGAAAAGGACTGTATTTTACGGTTTTACGGATATGCTGTGTTATTTTACGGATTTCGATCGCTTAGGTCTGATATTAATTGGAACAATGTTATTGCGGTTTTTATGGAAAATTGTGGCAGGTTATTTATTTCATTGTTTTAAGTGCTCTTAGATGTGCGTTAAGGCTTCTTTCATTTGACTCTTAAACCACGATATGATAATTTTATTGTAGTCAATAATTAATCGATCTCTCTCTTTGATTTTATAGATAGATAGATAGATAGATAGATATGTTCACTTTTATCCCATGTGAGAATAATCTCGGGGATGTGGAACAGTACATACACTTATTAGTAATGTCAATATTACTATATAATTGCTAATATTATATATTGACAAGAAGTTAGTTATGTATATCGATACTTTTTTGAAAGTCGAATCAGCAATCGTTTTCGTATACTTTCGAGTTCCCAAAAGTCCCGCGTGCGTTGTTTGGTTGGTTGATAGTTTGTGACTTTGTGTAAACGGTGTAATCATGAGTAACGCTAAGAAGCAAAATTTCCATACATTCAGGGAAGCGTATTCCATAGAGTTTCCGTGTATAATGAAGTCAAGAAAAGGTGTAAAATTTGCGTTTTGTACAGTGTGTGGTTGTGATATAAATATAGCACATAGTGGAAGAAATGATTTGGCATATCACATTAAGTGTAGTAAACACATTGCGTGTTTAAAATCAAAAGAAAAGAATCACAAAATCAATACGTTTTTCGAAAAATCAGGAAATTACGATTTGGATGTGATTAAAGCGGAGTGTTTGTTCACTTCATTTTTGGTGGAACAGAATATTCCACTAAGTGCAGCTGACCATGCTGGTGCCTTATTCAGGAAGATGTTTCCTTCGTCAGAAGTAGCGTAAAAATATGGATGTGGTCGCACTAAAACAACTTACATTTTAAAAGAAATGTCTCAAAATGCAATAGCAGAAGTTGTGAAGAGTCTTCAGAATGGTCCATTTTCAATGGCAACAGATGGAAGCAATGATACCAATACAAAATTATATCCCATTGTTGTTACATTTTATGACGATAAACAAGAAAAAATTGTAAGTACTGTGCTATGCATACCAGCATTGGAAGGGAACTCAACAGGGTGCAATATAGGTAACCTCATGTTATCGCAGTTGGAACATCACCGAATACCAATTGGAAACTGTGTAGCATTCTGTTCCGATAATGCACCTGTAATGATGGGGCACAAGAATGGAGTTTCAGTAGTTTTGAAAGAAGCTCATCCAAATATTTTGATTGTTGGATGTATGTGTCACTTAATTAATTTAGCTGCTGAAAAAGCTGCTGCAAGATTACCACTTAAAATAGAGGAGATTCTTGTCGATATTTTTTATTATTTAGAGAAGAGCGCCAAACGAAAAGAAAGTGTTAAGAAGTTTCAAAACTTGCACAATCAAGATTGCAAGAAAATACTGAAGCATATATGTACAAGGTGGTTGTCTTTAGGCAAGTGTTTGGACAGAATAATAGAGCAGTGGGATCCACTTCTTTCTTTTTTTAAGGATGAGGTGCTAATGTGTGCTTCAAATATTTCAGCTAGCTTGACATAGTTCACACTACCAAAAGTTGAACACATGGGATCCAAGGGGCAGCAGAAGAAGAGAGTTATTGATTCTCCATCCTCGTCGACTCCTAAAAGAATAGCTTATTCTTTTGAATGCAACTCGTCTGTTCTGAAAAGCAAAAGTTTGACTACAACTCGTGAGGAAAAGCCGTTTATGTTTCTCTCTTCTGACTTGAACAAGACTTATTGTATTTTCCTGCACATCATTATACCATTATTTGATAAACTCAATACTGTTCTTCAGAGTGTTTCCCCACAAGTACATGTTTTGTTAGATCTTTTGATAGAATTGTTAAAGCAGATGCTCAGTAAATTTGTAAAGCCAAAGGTAATTAAAAGTTCTGCGTTGCTTGAAGTGAAGTACCACCTAATTCAAAATCAGAAAAAAGATGATGAATTAGTTATTGGCATTCAAACTGTGAACATGGTTAAGAAACTTAATAATGAAGATAAAACTCTGTTCTTTTCATCAGTCCGAAATTACTTTTCTACAGCCTGCGATTACATCATAAACAAGTTTCCACTAAAAAGTGATGTGCTGCAACATGCACAAGTAGCCACATTTGACAAAATTGAAGATGCACAATTTTCTTCAGTCAATTTCTTCTTAGAAAAGTTTCCTGTTATCTTACATAAGATTGAAAATGAAACGAGGGATGATGCTGTAAATGCAATCCACACACAGTTCGCAGCTCTTCAATTAGACGACATTTCAACTGTTGCAGATGTAGATGCTCCAAATGATGTCAAATGGGCACGATTATCAAATATCCGTGGTGCTGATGGAATTCTTAAATATAATAGGATTTCCAGAGTAATGTTGTCCATACTCTCCATACCCCACAGCAATGCCGAGTGTGAACGTGTTTTCAGTATGGTTAAGAAGAATAGAACACAGTTCAGATCATCCCTCTCAAATGAAATCCTAGAGACTGTTTCCATACTGAAGACCACCAATTCTGGTCCTTGTTATACAAACAGTTTTTCTCCAGACTTTCTTAAGAAAGCCAAGAAAGCCACTGCTTCATATTTGAAGTCTGATTGAAAGTACGCATATTATGTATATCATATAGTGTAAATAGGTTCAGTGCTAAGTAAAACAGGATATATATTGTCTCATCTGAGTTTTAGTTTAAAGTTTTTTTTTTTTATTATTTTTTTTTTAAAAAAGAAGAAGAAGACTTCAAAGATTGACTTGTAATTAGTGTTTGCTAACAATTAATATGAAGTAAGTATACATGATTTCAGTTTAATATGACATTATTTTGGTTTAATATGCTGGTTATACAAATTTCTGGATGTTTAGTTAATTGTCGATAAAAAAAATTTGTGGTCCACATTCTTTACGGAAACACTGTATTGGGGACCAGGGTTTTTACGGAAACCCGATTTTGGAAGTTGGCAGGTATGCACTAGATTTTGAATGTTAGTTCTGTATTAACTGGGGTGCTAGCTTCTTAGACTTCACCCTTCTTCTCTATCTGCACAGTTTTCATACTTGTTCTCATAAGCTTCACTTCTACCACACGAGGTGCAACTGCACCTAAAAATCTTCAATAAGATTAACCACACTCTCCCTACTACAAGAAATCTCCTCAAAACCAGTATCGAGTGTGGCGGTAACGCTTTGGCCTCGCGTTCGGGAGTACATGCACGTAGAATCTCCATGCGGGCATCCAGATTTGGGTTTTTCGTGGTTTCCCCAAATCACTCCTAAACTCTTATTTATTAATTTAATTAGTCTAATTGTATTTTTTTCATTTAAAAGTAAAATAAACAGCAGAAAATTAAAATCAGGTAAGATGGTCAATAGCGTGACGACAGACATCTAGAGATGTCCGCGTTATACGGATTTGCATTCAGAGTTAGTCACTGACAGGACTCTTCATATTGCCAGTAGTGTTCAATGTGTTAAAAAGGCCATGTCCAAATTCCTTCCCGTTCCATGCCCCCAGTCCTTTCCCACTTCTATTGACCTTGATGAGGCGTAAAGCTATAAGTGAAAAAAAAAAAAAACCAAACCAGTACTCTCTTTGTTATTTACTTCTTCAATATCAGGGCGTTAATGACCCAGTCGTCGACTCACCCTAAAAACAACAACAACATCATAGTTAACCTCAGTAGCTGGAAATGTTTCCTTTATCTCTCCTCATTCAATATTAAACAAAGCATCTGCCAATTCAATACTTTTACATTGTACCTTAGTTCTCGAAGATGTATACTCAACCTTCTTAGGATGTAAACCTGTCACTTTCAAATATATAAACAGTAATCTTCAAATAATATTACGTAGCCTAACATGCGGTATCCATGTATTTAATCACTCTCAAGCAAAATAGATGCATCTCATCATGAACACTGTATCTCCTTGCGAGCTTGCCGACAGCACAAATTTAAACAATATATTAATATTAAGGTTAACAATAATTTTATATTTCCATCTGTGGAACTATTATTATAGATCTTCTGATGCAATTTTGGTGCAATGTGATACATGTAAGCAGGTTAAATTACTAAAAAAAATTCAGTAATCCTGGTTCAGGCTGCATTTCAACCAAGCCACAAACTCCGCTAATATTGTCGCTAGAAAATCTGCTTCTGTCACTCATACATTAATACATTCACTACATCACACGTTAGTGATGACATGAATGACCCACAATTTCAGATTGTGATAACAAAGCATTATCTAAAAACCAGTTGAATAATGATGCTGGCAATACAGCTATCACAAAAATGAAGTAAATTAAATACTGAGTACATGTCAAACTACATTTAGCCACATGAACTATGGCATCAGCTTCATGAAAATTATTAAAGCAAAGTAATTTAAAAATGTATACTAATATGCTCGTAACTTAGGCTGTACAAAGAAAAGACCTGCATTCATTTCAGCTTGTAATAGAACTTACATTAATATTGAGGGTCAAGGTTACATTGCGATACAGTGACTGTGTTATTGAGTGTGCTTTAGTACAGTGGCAGCTAATACTGAAGGTGTGTGATAAAATTATTTGTGATAATGTATGCTACTCTATTTAGGAATCTTAATATAGAAAATGTTGCTACTACTTGTAATGAAGTTCTGATGCTTTTAATGCATAAAGGTGTGTCCGTATTGTTTGATTTTACAGTGGGAATATTAGCAGGGATAGTGGGTAGGTTGAAATGCTGCCTGGACCAGAAAGTTCTAGTTACAGCTGAAGGCAGGAGGAATTTCGTTATTGTTAGTAATGAATAAGCTGCTTTCATAAGTGCTGTGTTAGTGACTGCGTATACCATGATGTTTCCCAATATTGCTTCTTGAAACAAAAAGTTTCTACTTTAGGCCATTGAATGCATTCATTTTAAGTGAAGGATTTAATAGGTATTAGGTAGAATTTAATAGGATTTAGTAGAAAATAGGTAGAATATTGAACAGTAAATAATTTCTACAAGAATTTTAAACAAAAATAAAAATGGGTTAGTTATCTTCGGTTAAGTTTTAAATTTTGGTAAAAATAATTTCTAATGTTACACAGAGTGTATAGTAGCAGAAAAAAAAAAGACACACGGGGTATAAATTGAACTGAGATGAAATCATGAACACGACCATTTTTGCTGTTTTAGTGAATTGACTTTTTTGTTATTGTACTCTTAGCATTTTACATTTATTTATTTATTTCCACGCTTTGATTTTTCACATATATTACAAATTGAAATATGGTATGATGCCTAAGGTATCATAATATTTCATGTACGCAACCGAAGACATCTCTTTGTGAACTTATGGATAGGACGATCTTTTGAAAAATGTTTAAAATGCAGATTTACATTTCCTGCTCCTGAATTATTAGTTATTAAATGTATCAGTGTTATCACTTTTAAACTAAACACACATGCATATATCAGAAGGTTAAAGCTTTTATTTCTGGGGGGGGGGGGGGGAACAATATCTGCGACTCGTAAGCCTAGGCAATTTGTAAAGGAACTATTCGTTTTGGCAGCATAAAAACTTTCCTATGTCACTAAGCACATGATTTACTAACTGCATGCCAAATTTCATTTAAATCTTTTGAGTAATTAAGGTATGATTGAGGCAGATAGTACATACATCCAAACTTACTCATTTATATAGATATAGATGTTAGAAATGGTTAGAAATCGTAATACCTGTTCCTGTTCTGATAGTGCTGCTACATTACGTAAGCACTTCACACTAAGAAATTCTCGATGACTTTAATTTCTTTGATTTTTGTTCTTACACTTTCCATAAGTCAGTTCTGTAAAGAAGAAAGTTGGGAACCAGGAATCACCAGAATAAAACAGATGTTGGTGTAAATCCTTGGTCCATTCTGTCCATAGTATTATAAATCAATAGTGAGCCTATGTCTGTCTGTTCCCACATCGTTAAATTGGCACTGTACGAGGAAATTAAAACCTGTTCTTAACCTCAAACTTTTTTGGTTGTTGTAAGTGGTTTTTAGTACAGAGAGATACAGATAAAATAGTGTGAAATTTCAAGCATCGCACTATGATGTCATTTGGTCTTGTGTATTTTTGTGAAAAATTAAGGATGAAAATTTGTAAAGTTGTGCTTGCTGAATGTCTACTAGTAGGTATAGGTTTAAACAATAAAAACTGACCGAGCTTGGTGGTGTAATGGTTAGCGTTCTGGCTTCACATTTGGGAGGTCGGCGGTTCGAATTCCTATCCGGGCATCCAGGTTTGGGTTTTCCATGGTTACCCAAATCACTCCAGGCAAATGACGGGTTGCTTCCTTCAAAAGGCCATGGCCGAATTCCTTCCAGTTCCTTGCTCCCCATCCTTTCCCGTCTCTAAAGACCTCGCTGTTAAGAGACGTTAAGCAGTTAAAAAAAAAAACCTGAATAACCGTGTGAATTAAGGTACTGTGTTCCTGTGCGAAGGGTTGCAGGTTTAATATTCACTCAAGAATACATTTTTCTTCTTTTTAATCCATTCAGTTGGCATCCATATGACGCAACTACAGATTATCTGGGATTGCTAACCCTATGGGATTCAGGAAGAATGAATTAGACAACGCATGGTGATTTTTTGGTGTGAAGTCATACGTAAATGATTAAGTGTAGGTATTTTTTCCTTCAGTTAAAACAGCTACTCATTTCTCAATTCAGCATTCCAAAACATAGCTTACAAAAATATTTAAAAGTTTTGAAGGATGACTGGCTGTCTACCCATCTTAGAACCTTCTTTACATTAAAGTAATAGGTCAGTCTAGTTCTCGTTCAAACATAGCTGTTATAGTAGAATTCTTTAAACTACAATTTTATTTGGATTTTACGTTCCTCCCTCGCATTCCACAGTTTTTTAACTGGAATGGTGTGTTACAAATTAATTAAACTTATGAAAAGAATGTGAAGTCTTTTTTTAATAAACAATTCTGTAAATATTCTGAGATACTACGGGCGTGTATTTAAATATTTACTTAGCATAATCCCCATGCTTATTTAGCCCATACTTCCTTTACCTTTTCTACTGCAGAACTATTATTTACATATTGAATTACTTGCTAAATATAGGAAGACAAATTTTTATAATACTTATCCATAGAATTATACCAGTAGGATCAGTCCTTTGTGTCTTTTAAAATTTATTTTTATTTTGTATGTTTTTGCCTGCCCCTTCCTTTCTCGCCCCTTTAATCATTCCTTGTAATCTTACCAAATTGTTTTCTTTACTTGCCTAATGGTTTAAAAGCATACTGCTACATGTAAGATTTTATCATGAACATTTTGTTCACATTTTGTGTTTTGGTTGAAAGGTAGTTGAAAAATACTAGAAAAAATTTGTTATAACAGTGTTAGCAAGAAATTGTTAAGAGGATAATGTCTAATACACTGTATGAGTAGGAATCTCCATAATAGTTCTAAAAAATACCAATGATAAAAATAGAGAGGTTCATAAAGTCAATTTTAGCTTGCTGTTCTTATTGGTTATTATGAGTGGTCTGGTGACTCAGTGATTAAAGTGTCCGACGGGAGATCAAAAGGTCCCCAGTTCGAATCCCTGTCTAGGTGGAGATTTCATAAGCCCTTAACCTGACCTTCACCTCGGGCACAGCTTGCTGTGTAATGTGAAGTACACCAGAATGCATCCCTGTACCTCGTAGGACTACCTGGTTATGTTAAGGCAACTACTACAGGGATGGAATGTCCATCCAATAGAAACCCCAGAACCAGGTCATTACGACGACACAGAATTATTATTGTTATTATGGTTATTATAATAAACATAGTACAAACTGTATCAAAATTGTGGAAAAATCAGAAATAGGTTAACGGAGTATTGTGGATGAGCGGTAACGCTCTGGCGTCACATTTGGAAGGTTGCCTATCCGGGCATGCAGGTTTGGTTTTTCGGTGGTTTCCCCGAATCACTCCAGGCGAATTTCTTCAAGAGGTTGTGGCCGGATTCCTTCCCATTTTTCTCCCCAGTCTCTAATGAAGTCAACAAGGTTTAAAGCCATAAGTAAAAATAAGAAATAAAATTGTTTAAACTTAGGAAAATAATTATGTACTGTAATAAGATCAAGATAAAGGTTAATAGAATCTAACGGTTGATATTGATAAAAAATTAAACAGTTACAGTAAACTCAAAATGGACAATGTAATCATTGCAGAACAGAAGGGAATTACCTTAAAAAATACAAAATACAAGAATTAGGTCCTACATATTTAACGAATTCTGCTTTCCGTTTAGTGCTAACTGACTTTGATTTGCTTGGTCATCAATCAGGTTTGTATTTGGTGAAATCACATTGGGCAGTGAAATTCTTTACAGGCATTAAACAAAACCAATTGTTAAATAATCACTCTTCAAGAACTCTATATTTCTATAAAATTATTAAAAATAAGATAAGATAAAAGTATTGAAAATAAGTAAAATAACCCATCACTTACCACAGATGAAAGCATGAGACCCACACTAAAATGAAAGCACAGAAAAAAATAACACTTTTACAGTACTTCGGTTTAAAATGTTATTCATGTATATAGGACAGGGCCATTTGACAAGGAAAGGTGCACTCACACCACCGCCTACTGCATATCACCTCTCCTTGCCAAATATTGTTCATGTTCGTTTAGTCCTCCTGCCTTCATCTGTGGTGTGTGATGGGTTAGTTTCCCTATCTTTCATTATTTTGATTGCCTAACAGCACTTTCATTGTCAGCACTATCCAATTATTGGATAAAAGTATTGGACAAATGTGAATTAACTAGATGACCCAAGGGGAAATTTCGCCAATGTGATGAATATTGAGGTTGGTCATTTGTAATAGGATGAAAGAAGAACCGCCTCATTTGTATAAATTGTTTATTTGAATAGTGTAATTGGTATGTAACAAAAGTCGACACCAGTGAAGCAATATATTAATAACTCAGTGATATGTGCTGCCATTATCTGATGTCTTGGCTCTGAAATTTCTCCTACACCCCCGCAGGGGCCTGGTACGCAAGTGGCAGGTACGGGTTTGGCGAACCCGCAGTGCCCGAGCTGGAAACTTGTGAGCACTGCAAGTTTTCCACAGCGTAAACTCCTACCATGCTTCAACAACCACCATAGGGCATGGTGGCGGAACGTGTGTGTGCCTAGGAGAACGGGGATCTTGGCTTCATCGCCCGGATTGCGAGGACGGAACAAACCTCTATAAAAAAAATCCTCAACCTCAAGGTCAGACACGTGCTGAGGAAGCGAATGGGTGATGAGGGAAATCATTCGCTAGCGTGCAACCTCAGGGGCACCTGTGCAGCCCTGTTGTATTAGCATTTCCTTTTTTGGTTATACTCGTAGGACCAAAATTCAGACTCACAAGAAAACCAAACAAACCTGCGATACAGGTGTGCCGCAGGCTAATATAAATACACCCAGTTCAAAGAAACGGGTGAGGGTTGATAGCCCCCTCTCCCCCCCCCCCTTCCTCCGCATCTGACAGTGACATAAAGGTTTGTTCGGTACAGAATGCTTTTATAATTATCGAAAAAATTGAAGGAACGTTTGAAAAGGTTTCACCCTTCTACATCTCAAAGGGTCAAGAGCAATGTTTCCCAACGTGGGGCCCACGCCCCACAGGGGGGCAATTTGGTTTTTTTAAGGGGGCAATTTAGAAATTGACTTGATACGACTTTATCGCTTTCTCTTCGGTTTATTTAAATGCAATGCTAGATATAGGTACAAAATATAGCAAAAAAGCAAATTCTTAAAACAGTGCTGTAAATAATTATTAGGTATAGTTTCGTTTGATGATAGCAAAATATTTTTTTAATTAAAAGTTAGGTATGGGGGGCAATAAAATTTAAAAGTGGGACATGACCCAAAAAAGGTTGGGAAACACTGGTCTAGAGGGTCTTTTTGGTACCTTTAACACTTAAAAAACTGAGGAACGGGACACTGCTGGTGGAAACAGCCACCAGTAAGCAAGCTACCCAACTGCTGAATTGTGAGAGGCTCGGGGAGTTCGCCATAAAATACGAACTCCGTAAGTCCCTAAATTCCAGTAAAGGTGTAGTCACCTGCTGTGATGTTATTGATTTAGGGACTGACGAGCTTCTTAAGGAATGGAAATCGGAGGAAGTGATCGAGGTACGTCAGATCACACCTTCGTCCTGACGTTTGACACTCCAGTATTGCCCAACAATATCATGGCCGGATATTTAAACCTTAAAGTCCGTCCGTATGTTCCAGACCCGATGCACTGTTTCCAGTGTCAGCGGTTCAGACATATGACGGCGTCACGTAAGGGCAACCCCCTCCTGTTGCAGGAATGTCGCACACGAGCCGGGTGTCAGTTGTACGCTCCCACAGGCGTGTGTCAACTACTCCGGTTTGCAACCCGCCTGGGGCAGGGCGTGTCAAGTGTATCTTGAAGAACGCAAGATACAGGAGCTGAAGACCAAAGAGCGGATTCCTTACGGGGAAGCTAAGAATAAGGCCAAATTACTTGCCGCCCCCGTATTTGCAACTAGATTTGATAAGATGGCTTCAGCTCCCGTCAGGAAACAAAGTGTTGCTACCCAGACGTTCGTTGCAGACATGGGCACAAGCACTACGTGCTCATGTCGGTGAAAATGCAGGGTTAAGCCCACTAAGGTCATACTGCCTAAGACCGCTGACGTCGGTAACAACACGTCTGCGACTTTGATCACACCAGTAGTAGTGAAACAGGACTCACCAGCAGTTGGGTGGAATTACCGGCACCTCCAATACCACGACATGCGAAAGCAGTAACACTAACAACTGCTACCAACGTTACTGGAGGCGACCAAAAGACACGGGGCCCGTAGTTTAGGCTGACAGACCTGATTCAGTTCGTTAAATCTCCCTCTTCATCCCCTCCCAGAGCACCTGGTAAAGGGAAAGAGGGCGAGGAAGAAGAAGGTCAAGGAGATAGTCGATTAGGACACAGAGTCAGAGACATCTGACTCTTCAGAGCCAGAGGAAACTGAAATGCAGGTGGACGAGCCAGATCCTGTTCCTCAGTAGGCAGTGACCAATGACCCACCCAAACCGGTGCGGGTGAAACCAAACAGGTAGGATGTGCCTAAAATTTTAGGCAGATCGGCATAGTTTTAAGACGGAAGGGTGTTCTCTTTACAGCCACCCATCCATATGCATTGTTTTTATTTTTTATATTGTTATAATTCATGTCTCTCTGGCGAATATACAGCCAGCAAAACATGTGTTTTAATCCTCTTGTGAACCTGTTTGGCCCCTTTGCAGCCATCCAGGTGTTGTATGGTTTTTAAGCCACGTCTGATTTTATGACTTATTTTATTTGCTGTCTGTATGGCCGACCCTTTTACAGTCGACCATGCAGACAGTATTTTAGTACTTTCTTAAGCTACAGTGGTAACTGGTAATAGGACGCTAGTGTCCCCGCTGTCGTCGCACCCTAATGCAACAACAGTATGGTTTGGTGGTCCCTCTACAACCACTAACCCAAGTATTGTGTTTTTAGTTCTTCCAGTTTTTAGTGTGTTCCGTCATATTTTGATTTTACACATGTCTGGCTCGCCCCTTTACAGCTAGCCAACGTATTTGTTTGCCCTTTTTACAGTGAACCAGTAATTGTGTGTGTCTTTAATTTTTATGACCATTTTGCAGCGACCGTTTTAGTACACTTTTTAGCTGTCTGTATGTCCGACATCTTT
>JARYHS010002314.1:0-26612 GCA_031002005.1 Vandiemenella viatica
TTTTTTCCCTATTGTTTCCAGAAAACATTTTGTACTGTTTTCTCTTGCCAGACTATCATAAATTACATCCGGGAATAATTAAATGACGGTAATAAATATTCACATGCTGTTTTGCGTTCTTTGCCTTATTTTAACTGTAAAAATACGAATGAAAAGTTACATGGCTTGGTTCGGAATCCTCCCCCCCCTACCCCCAGGTAGCCCGGCGTAGCTTTCTACTCGCCTCCCTCCCACACCTAGACCGAGCCACGTAGTTTGTGGATGCTCCCTTATCGCCTGACTCGTTTTAGCAGGTAGATCCCCGTGGGAGGTGGGTTGATCGGCTGCTTGGTGTCGGTCCCCTTCACCCCCCGCTTTGTGCACTACCCTAATCAAATGTCGCAATCTGTTTGTGAAATCTGTATTCTGTGTAAACATGTATTTTCTTAGTGAAGTATTTACTCTTTGAACGCAGATTGAGGACCGACCCAGCACACTCCTAGGTAATAACAGGAAACCGTCTCAAGACAGTGAGTGCAGCGACCTGTATTTTTTCAACTGAACCTCCTCCCCCCGTCCCCCCCCCCCCTCCTGTATCCCTTCATTTGTTTGCATGATCGCAGTGGTAGGTATAAGCACAAGAGAACTGTCGGAAACCTACGAAACGAAAACCAAGTCCACGTTTATTTGGCTGCGATGATTTCTCTCCCAGTTACCTCGCTTTTAGTTCAATGTTCGACAGTAGAAAGCTCTCTTCTGTGGTGACGTTCGCTTCAGCAGCTATGTGTTGGATGCCTCTTGCAGATTGTGGTGCATACTTTTCGCTCCAGCATTCGGGAGGATGCGGATTTGAATCCCCGTCCAGGCATCCAGATTTGGGTTTTCAATGGTTTCCCCAAAACATTCCAGGCGAATAAAAGTATTAAATGAAGTTCAAATAAAAAAAAAATCATGCTTGACAATTGCTGAAGGGAAAAATAAAATAAAAATCGACGCTGTGGGGATTTGAACCCGGGTCAGAAAATTAGGAAGCCAACATCGCATAGACTTAATAAAATGTGACAATAATTCTGGTATTTACGACATATTTGGATTTTTTAAATTAATTTTTTGCATGCGGACATATCGGAAACTAGGGTGCATTTGAGGAGACGACTGTGCCACAGACATACATGGTGTGTATTCTTGAGCATACATGCAGGAGACCGAAACATGTCGGACGGTCTCAAAGTAAGACCCCTCCTTGTAGCTTCCAGAGAAAAGTAGCCTCCCCGGAGTGGGGGTATATGCAACACCACTTAAGAAATTAATGCATCCTCGCTCCCTATAGGTTAATTCAAACACACGCTGAGTGGCCATTTCAAATCATAGCTGTGACGTAGTGGAATATTCCGTGGATTGAGCGGTGTAGGCCACTCCGTAGTCTCAGCGAAACATTCCACTAACGCATCGAAGGCAAAGTATTTGTAGTCCCTTCGGCTGTCCAATCCAGCCGCCTCTGCAAAGTGTTCGCTACTGAAGGTCATCTGTAGTTTTACCTGCTCATCGACTCCACAAACATTCCAGCCGATAGACAGAAATATTTCCTGTATCTGTACAATAAATATACTTCAAAACCAAACGTATTTATATATTTTGGTATAGATCAGCGGTCGGAATTATTATTGTTATTATTTAATACATTGGGCAGCAAGGAAATAAACACGATTTCTAAAGAGAATTGATCCCCTGATTCCAAATATGACCATCATTTTGACTTACCAGGTCTAGATTTTAAGCTATGTGATATCCCTCTGTTATATATGTGGTGTTAGTCATATAGCATGATGTTTATAAATGTGTGCATGTGAGTGACAGTCTGTTACATCTTTTTTCATACGTATGAAAAATATGATGCAATTAAATTGGTTTTAGAGTAGACTCTGTTTCATGGACGTTAACGGGTAATTTGCGTGCGTTGACTTAAATGTAGTGAATTTTCTCTTAGGACAATCACTACCTTAAGAAAAACTGTCCCTCGAAACAAATATGGCTCCTTGTATAGCTGCCAATATATTAGAACCTTTAGTTGAGAGAGAAAAAATCATCTTCCCACCTTTGGACATCAAACTCGAGCTGATAAAACAATTTGGACAAACATGGGGAGTGCTTTAAGCATATCTGGAATGTATTTCAAACAAGATGGTTGGAAAACTTTAAGCAGGGATTTTTGATGAACCAATCCTTCCTAAGCTCATAAATGACACAAATTTTGCGCGAAAATGATCCACGAGAATGAAGCATTAGTATGGCTAGCCTTTGTAGAAGTATAAAATTTCCTTAGGAAACACAAAAGTGAAAACTACAAAGACCTTGTTAGTAATATGGTGTCAACATTTTGTGATATTAGAATGCATTTTCTTTTTAGTCATCTTGATCGCTTTCCTGGATATCTCGGAGATGTCAGCAACGAACAAGGTGACCGAGCGTGGTGGGTGAGTGGTTAACGCTCTGGCCTCGCATTCGGGAGGACGCCGGTTCGAATCCCCGTCCGGGCATCCAGATTTGGTTTTTCCATGGTTTCCCCAAATCACTCCAGGCGAATGCCGGGATGCTTGCTTCAAAAGGGCCATGGCCGAATTCCTTCCCGTTCCTTGTCCCCAATCCCATCCCGCCTCTAATGACCTGGACGTCGACGAGGCGTAAAGCCATAAGAAAAGGCGAACAAGGTGAACGATTCCATCAGGACACCAAGGAGATGGAAACCCGGTACCAAGGACTTTGGGATATTGTGATGATGGGAGAATATGGCTGGTGTTTAAAACTCAACGTTCAAGTCTCGCAAAGAAGCGCAAATTTATTCCTTGAATTTTCTGACTAAATCTTTGTATTTTAAATTTTTTAATATATGTTTGTGTTTTCTTTATGTGTCATTCACGCTTATTACTTATTATTCGAATAAAATAAAGTTTGTCAAAGAAAGACTTGTTCAATTTTCCTAAAACACCCTATCAACACATGTACACTATTGGAAGTATTTTTTACAATATAATGGAGCCAAATCGGGATAAGCTTACTAGAAACACTATACCTGATAGAGAATAACAGAAATTATTTTCAAATTTATCAGCCACAATGGACCAAGAATTCGTTAAAATATCCCAGGCTACAGACAAAAAAAAAATGTTGTCCTGTGTAGGTATATTTTTTTAACAGGTACAGCAAAGCAAAGCAAAAACAAAAATTCTTTTACGAGGACGTGATATTTTTGTATACCTATTTATTTATTTACCTTATAGAATGGTGGCATTTGGACTAATGTGTAGAACGAAATCTGTGGTCAGTTTGAAAACAGACTTCGGGCCGGATTAGGCCCACGGTCCGTAGTTTGGCGACCCCTGATTTAAATCATCCTTCCCAAATCACTCCAGGCAAATGCCGGGATGCTTCCTTCAAAAAGGCCATGGCCGAATTCCTTCCCATTCCTTGCCCCCCCCCCCCCCCCATCCTTTCCCGTCTCTAAAGACCTCGCTGTAGTGACTGATTTGTCGGATGGCTGTGTGTATAGTCTGTACCCAGTCACTATAGCTAAGACTTGCGACGTATTCTTCTTCCGCTACGCTGTTAGTCTTCTTTGCTTGTCTGACACCTATAAATATTAGCTGTGGGCTGCATGGGAACGGAGAACATACGGCTTGCATTCGTTGAATGAAATACTGAAGTCGTTAACTGATGTTTATTGCAACACTGGATACTTGGTTACAAGGAAAATACATCTGCAACTTCACGCGAACGTAATGCCAGCAAACTAGGTATGTTGTAGGAAATATCCTACGACATGTGGAAACGAGAATCTTGGCGGGAATCGGATCGGTATCGCCCGAGGCCGAGCTGTCGCTCCAAGAGATCACACACGAATGTGGAAAAGTTACAGTTCGTCTCCCAAGGTGACTTTCGCCACGCGAGCTATTCTGCCACGCGCGTAAAATTCATGCTGAGCAATGACAGAACATCCGCTCGGCTTCTGCGGCACATACGACTCGCTCGGACTCGACAACTAAAATACAAGATTTTTAATATAATAAACTGCGTCCCTTACATCCTCCCACAGCTGAGGAATCGTGTACCTCCTGGGACACGCCTTGAGGTCTCAAAATGTCTGAGAATCTCTACTAGCAGTTTGCTCGACATTACGGCGTTTATAAAATTATAACTCAAACATGAAAATCAAGAAGTCATCGCACTAGTAATTAAATCATTGCCTAATTGACTATAGTCTATTTCAAGTGGTTTGTATTTAGAACAATCAGTATCGAGCAATTTTTTGTGTAAACAATCGGATTATGGCAACTGCAATATTGAATTATCTCCATGAACAATGTTGGTTATAAAGTGGCTCACAATTAATTCCGCTACATTTGAATATGTTATTAGGCAAATCTAAGAAATTGATAAGATTGAAGAGAATTAATTAAAATGTAGTACATGATTATCGTCAAACATAAATACTATCTTATTACGCTACTAAATCCCCATCACACAAAAGAATGAAATTGTTTCGGCTAAGTCACCATATATAAAAGCTTTCATGTAATTATGAAATCCAAAAACAATTAATAATTACTGTCATATGAATGCTGGAGTTCAAAAATATTTCTGATATTTAATCATCATAGCATTGAAGCATCTTAACTAGTCATTATACCTATTCCCCAATACTTCCCTTTGAATTATCTACATCACAAAATATATTAGTAATGAAAAATGATTCTATCAGTCTCTATAAACATATCTTCAAGAACTGTTTTCTTTTCATTTTCTGGTTTTTTTTTTTTTTTTTTTTTTTTTTTTTTTTTTTTTTTGATTATTGCACTGTTCAATGGTTAGTAAGGATATAAACTTGAATAGCATGGTACTCAGTCCTTGAGTTTTATTCCGGGCTGTAGCTGCACACTCGAGCGTACGGCCGGAAGATCTCGCTTATCAGAAGCTGCGTAAGCGGTCTCTTGTTACTGCCCTGCAGCCTGCATGACCGCTGCGTGCCTGAAACCTCGTAAACAGCAGTAAAATATTCTGGAAATCACAAAGTAACCGAGCCATGGCGAGGTTGATGGCACATGTGACTAGTTCTTGTGGGCGGAACAAATAACTAAATTTAAATATAGTTCTAACTGACAAAGATTACAAATACAGAAAATTTGAATCAGTTCCATTTGCTACTTTTAAGTATGTTCAAGGCACAAAATAACATGAAATGACTATGAATACAGTTATAAACTTTACGTTTAACTTGATCTCTGTGATCTCAAATTATAATGGTTAGTTTTCTGCGAAGTTTGAGCTGTCGAGTCAGGCTTCTTGCTGCGCAATCCATATGAATGTGTGGTAGTTTCCGTCTCCGAATTTACTGGCTTTTTCACTGGCTTGACCCTGTTGTGTGTTTTTTATCTACTGGTTTGGATCTGTTGTGTCTTGTTATCTAATGGTCTGGTGGTGTGCACACATATTTTAGTATCCCCGTGATACAAACGAAGTCTGTTTTTATGAACGACTTGTTGTTCTATCCGGTAATTGAATTTCGTGCCGTTACAGGTGAAAGAAGTTCTTTAACTTGGTACGGTCCGAGCCATCTTGTAGTGAATTTTTACGACTCGTTCTTCCTCATGAATGGTTTACTGAGCATAACATAATCTCCCTACATTAATACTTTGCGGTTTCGCGGTCTTATTGTACTGTTTGGCCTGTGATAAAAAGCATGATAGTTATTACGTCGTACCTCAGCCATAATTTTTTAAGCTTAAAAGCAAGACTTTTTACATTTGATTATCAATTTTTTTTGGAAAACTTGGAACATTTGGAAGGGTGATCTCATTTCTCTGCATAGAGTACTTCAAAAGGTGTTTTCTGAGTACTGGTGTGAATTTTTGAGTTATAACATGATACTAAATAGGGTAAAATTGATTGCCAATTATCGTAGGATTTGTTGACATAGTAACTAAGCATTCTACTATAGTTTTGTGTATGATCTCCGTCCTACCATTCCCCGCCGAATGGTAACTGCTGGTCCGTAATTGTTCGATACCTAACAACTTGCAAACTTGTGTAAACAATGAAGACATAAATGACGATCCTTGGTCCGTAATAATCGATCCGGGACTCCGTAAAGTAATATCCAATTAACTACAAAGGGTAGCTATTGATTCAGCTGTTTGATCAGATAAAGGTACCATAACTAAATATCTGGAGAATGCATCAGTAATTGTGAGTATATAATTACTGCCTTCTTGACTGCGCCTAATTGGACCCATAACGTCAAGACCGATTCTTTGAAAAGGTTCTGTTGTTTCTAGGTAATGATTACAAAGGTTCCCTGCGCTTTACCTAAACCATATCTTTCATTACATTTGGGGCAATTTTTTACATATTTCGTACGTCTTCTCTCCTGTGTGGCCACCAATATTCGGTCGCTATCTCGTTGGTTAGTTGTTTTGAACGCACAATGACCTGATAAGATAGCGTCGTGATACAAATACATAATAGGTTCTCTCAGTGATTTCGGTACCGCCACTCTATCACCGCGCTTGGTAACACGATATAGAACGTTTTATCGCGAAACGCAAACCATTTCTGCTTCCTCCATTTAGCTGTATTCTTCGTCCTTAGCCTGCTCAATAGGTAACTCAGTTAATGAGGGTGGTTCTTCACTGTAACTACTCTGATTTTTCTACTTAAGCCATCGGCATTTTTGTGCAAAATTCCTGGTTTATGAACTACTTCATATTCGTACTCTGAAAGTTTTAGGGTCAATCACATTAACCTGCTCGATGAATCTTTGAGACTAAGCATCCATTTCAACGCAGAATGATCGGTCACGATAGGAATTTCCTCCCGTAAAGATAACAACGGAACTGTTTTACGCTCCAAATCACTGATAACAATTCTTTTCCGTGGTTGTGTAATTGATTTCTGGTTTGGTTAATTGACGAGAAGCGTATCCTACAGGTCTTTCTTCTCCATCGATTACTTGCGATAAAACAGATCCAATGCAATAATTTGACGCGTCAGTCGCAAGGACAAAAGGTCTACTAAAATCAGGGTATATTAAAATTGGATAACTGGTAAGGGCTGTTTTCAGAATATTCATGGCTTCATCACACTCATTTGTCCAATCGAACTTAACCCCTTTCCTTAATAATTTCGTCAATGGTTTGGCCATAAGGGCATAATCCTGAATAAACTTTCTATAGTAATTTGAAATCCCTAAGAATGATTGCAATTCCTTCACACAGGTGGGTTTTGGAAAATTTTTTACTGCTTCTACAAGATTCTGACCCTTTGCAGAAATGATGTCTGAACAGCTCGAAGTGTGTCAGAAAATGTATGGAAGTAAATGGTCACCTTTTGAGCACCTGCAGTAGACATGGCTGCAAATAAGTAAGAAAAAAGCATTTAAAAAATCAATTTCGTCATTATCCTTTAAAATTACCTTCCATGTTTACAGAATGAAAATTACATGTAATTATTTAAACAATAATTAAAATTATACACAAAAAAACGCGAATATTCATTTTTCGCCATTACAGCGCCATCCGTGAGGCTAACAGAAAAGTGAGTTAAGCAAAATATTTTTATTTTTTCATGAGGAATCGGAATCTTCCAAAAAAATAAATAGGGGTTCCCAGATTAAAGAATTAAGTTGACCTTGTTGTAAAGACAACAGCGCCACCTGTGAAAAAACCAATATCACATAATTGTAGCCCCCTACTGTACGATTTTTTTTAATACAGGTTATAGTTTGTTAAAATGCTTTCTTTCCGAAATATTTCCAGAAAACATATTAAATGCCCCACCCTGTATAAAAAAAATAAAAACGATAAAAAAACCTAAACAGAAATTAAACCACCGTAACAAATAAGCCCACGACAAAGGATATCAATGACAAGGGTATGGGGGAGCGGTATATACACATGCAGTTGTGAGGCCGGTTAGACACTGGGCGGTTTCGTCCGCAGCGGAAATTCTTCCGTCGCCGTCGTTCAGGTAGTGGCGCAAGGGATCAAATTGGAGCTTACACACTGGGCGGAGGGAAAACCCACGGCAGGTATACAACCGCGCGCTGCCACTACATTCGACGGTAGTTAGGCTGCCCCACTCCAGACAGTGGCCCATGTGGCCAGATGGGCGCTTGCACACATAGCGGATTGTTAACCGCTTGTGCGCTTTCAGTCTGTCTAAAGTAAACATTTTTTGAATTTAATAATCGTAATATGAATTAAGTGATGATAGATACTGATCTACTTATTTCTTTAGCAGAAGAGAGACCAGTCTTAAGAGACAAAACATTAGATTCTTTTAAAGTTCGAGACGCTACCAGGTATGCTTGGAAGTGTGCCTTGAAATTAGGAATGATTTTTAGGAAATGGAAAATGAGGAAAAATGCCTTTGGATAATAAACTTTTGATCACATATTTACATAAATTTTACAGCTTCAACTAGAACTTGAAAAATGTTGAATCACAATTTATAAAAAGATTTTAAAGTCTAATACTATATAACTGTGTCCTTATATCTTAGACATTTGCCAAGAAACACTTTCAATATTCGAAATTCTGTCGCTCGACATTTCGATACTTTTTTTGTTTGTTTGTTTTCTTTCTTTTTTTTTTTAACACAGCAGTGACAATTATAGTGAGACAAGCTATTCAGAAAAATTCGGCATTATCTTCGCCATTTGCTTTCGATTTTCTTAGTTATTAAAAGACTCAACATATTACAATCTAACCACAAAAGTTTAACTAATCGATTTTTCTTGTAAGTATAAAAGCAATATAGAGTAAACTCTACAGTGATAGTAGCACACAGTCAGTAGGAGTGAGCAGTGCATCAGCAACGTTCCGATGTGCGATGAGGAAAGTGCTCACCGCACTATCGCGCCAGGCGGGTCGAGTGCCCCAGTGCACTCGGCTTTGCCGGCGACAGCAGCGGCTATATTGACGACTAGGCAACGTACACCAGACTCTGAGCAGGAAAACATCCACCGTGCTACCGCGTCGGGCGGCCGCAACGCACTCGCGTTGTCGGATTTACCGGCCTAAATCACGGACTTGCTGACTACCTTTGAAACTGAATTGGACTACGCTACGGACACAACTGGAAAACCACAGCCACCACAGATGACGACTCCGCTAACTTCTACGGATTTGAGAAAGCGCAATTCTGTCAGCGCTCGCAGCGAAGAAAAGGTTCCTTCTTTGGAGATTCCCCCCGAGGCTGCTAGGGAAACACCGCCACACGGCCCACTCCCGAGAGGAGTGGAACCCCCTGGCGTGAGAAATAGGGTTGTGCCTGACCCCAGGAACCTTGCGGTGATATCACGGGGCCAGCACAATATTCCCGTCTCAACTGCTGCGACATCTACAGCCACATCTCGTGTCAACACGGCATCAGAGGAAGTAACAGAACTGGACCTCGACTCTATTTCGTACACAGAGAGCATGCAAGACTTCACCGATGACACTTCAGCAATGGAGTTCAAGCACGAGGCCTCTGCAACACGCAAGCGTGCTGCAGACAGTCTCGGCAAGGAAGACACGCAGTCCAAACGGGTCGCATAATTGTCCGTTAAAACCAGAGCAAAAAAGCCACCTCCAAAGACTCGGACAAGGGCATCTTCAGATGCAGAAGGCTGGCGTAAACCACGTCGGCCTGCTCCCGCCGCTAAACTGAGCCCTGAGGACTTTGCTGCCAGTGTACCCAGCACAAGCAACTCCTTGTCGCCTCTTCCCATAGAGGGAGAGAGAATTATGGAAGCTGAAGGAACTGAAACAACTGTGCCCATCAGGGAGTCCAAACCAGCCCCCCTAATCATCTCATACAAAGAGGATTATAGAAAGCTTAGTATCCTGCTAAAGAAGCTCTGCAAGCACGTGTTCCGCGTGAAGCCAGCATGAAGAGAACTATATAAGCTCTTCCTTAAAACCAAGGTTAACCATCAATCTCTCTCTGGCTGTGCATCAACGCATAATATACCCTTCTACAACTTCCCGACAGAAGCCGACAAGAATCTGAAAGTCATCAACAGAGGACTGCCGTTCAACTTCTTGCCGGATTACAGCAAAGAATAGCTTGAAGAGCGTGGAATGGTGGCGAGGACTGTCGTCCGGCTGCGCTCTCCAAAAAACGCGCCAAGAGGTACTCATGTTCCTGGTCGTCCTTTCAGATACCATCGAGAACAGAGCAATCTTTAAAATGACATCACTATGCTCTGTGATATAACTTTTTAAAAGCTCCGCAGCACTCAAGGACCCCCTCAGTGCTATAATTGTCAAGGGCTAGGCATGTATCCCGCCACTGCGTGATGCCGTCCAAATGTGTTAAGTGCGCAGGCGAACATACTTCTTGCCAATGTGCCCTTAAAAAAGGCGAAGCTGAGCCCAAATGCGTCAACTGCGGCGTTGATTACGTGGCGAGCTATCGCAAATGCACAGCCTTCAACAAATTTAATGACAGGCAGAAGGCTAACAATGCCTCATACATTGCCATGCTCAAGAAGAAGCAGCAGCAGCAGAGGAAGAAAGAGTAGACGACAGCGTCTGCTCACGGGGAACCACCAAATCCCGAGTTAAGACCGAGCACTTCTTTCGCGGAAGCGCTAAGAAACCCCCCTGCCTGCTCGCGATCCAAGGCGAAGGATGCAAAGGACAATCAGGAAGAGACTACCTCCGCCCACAGAAAACCGCCTAGGTGGAGTAAGAAAGCTGACGACCAGAGCAACCGACCAGCTGAAACAGCCTCCCAAAAGGAAGACAGCTCCATTCTCCTGAATATGGTCCAGCCATTACTACAGACGGTAACTACATTGATTCAAGACCTACCGCGTCAGATTGCGGAGGCAGTGAGGCTGGCAATAACCGCCGTTCAACAAGGGAATCAAGTAAGCCATGGCGAACACCATTGAAAACTTAACTATCTCCAGTTGGAATGCCAACGGCCTATGGCGTCAAATAGGCGGCGAATTCAGAGAGTTCCTAAGAGATGGGGGCGTTGATGTATGCCTAGTTAACGAGACGCATCTAAAGCCGGGGATCAAGGCAGCCGTATGCAACTATACTTGCCACAGATATGACCGGCCTACCGAGGGAGGTGGAACCGCGGTCTTTGTCAGAAACAGTATCAAACATTATGAGGTAAAACTACCTCAGATGCAGAGCATCGAAGCATCAGGTGTAGCTGTTGAGATGCCCAGTTTTTTTTTTTTTTTATTTGTTTATTGGGGGAGCACCCTAAACCCGTTCCTCCAAGCATGGCGGCATTCCTGTTAACTACTGCTCGCCTCTGTACATGCATTAAGTTAGTAATTCTATAGGAACGGGATTGTGATGTATTCCATGCGTCCAGGCCTCCACCCGTTTACATGGGTCCATCGGATAAAATAGACAGAAACTTTTGAAAGAAGATACAGGGCAGAGGGGAAAAAGTGCCAAGGTTTTGCCCCTGCAAAAATAACCTCTGCGATAGTTAGGTAGGGAATAAGAGCGGCTGGCTAAGATACTGCCAGTACCGCGACAGATTCTATGCTACAAGGTTGGAATAATGAGGGATTTGTTAGTTTTGTTAGGATATGGTATCATGCAACAACTTACAGCTGGTCCACACACCGACGCTGCCGTTGAGATTGGCAGCTGGTGCCGCTCGCCGTCGCTGTAGTTGAGATGGTCCTGGAACATGCCGAATCGTTATATTAGTAACAGCTGTGTGCAACAGGTGTTGTACGTGTTGGTGAGACGCGATTCGCACCGCCAGGGCGCCAGAGCGCAACCGCCGCAACGCGCAGAGCCTTTCCTCATCCCGGGAGTACACGGTAAGGGTTTCGCCATTGGCGATAGCCACAGTTCTGCTAGATGACCACCCCCGACTTGTCCGGGCTTTAGGACGATGACGGACACCACCGCAATGACCACCCCCGCCAGCACGCGTCATCGCCACCGGGTAAGACTACCCCACCATGATCATTCCAGGAAATATTGGAGCAGTATGCATCGCGCTAGCCTGCCACGACAACCGTCGGCCCCGCGGTGTTTACCACACCGGATACTGTACTAATGCTGTTTGTGGATTGATTTCTTGTTGTATGTGGCTGCCTTCTGCACCTGCGATCGCACTGTAACCACTTTCCTTAGCCCAGTGATCACTTTGCAGGTTGATTAGGGAATGGGACCCTAACCCCAGTGCTCCTTCATGCAGTCGACAGATTTCTTACTTGTTTATGCATTAGTTTTTTTCCTATCTGTTGAGCAATATTTTCGGCCGTTGGTGTTTAAATCTGTGGTTGCGATCGTAACTGCCTATAGTGCGTATCAAAGGATTTCGCGACATTTGGGATTTCCCGTACATGTTTATGGCAAGCTTCTTAATTAATTGCTGTATTGGGTCGAGTCGGAAATCTCGGTGTAAGTCTGTTGTCGTGTTCCCCAAGGAGCATTCGCTATGATCCTGAGTACTTTGTTTTGAATTAATTGCAGTCTCTTAATGTGAGACTCAGCGGCCTACCCCCAAACCGGAGCTGCATACGTCATGAGTGGCCGAATGAGTGCTAAGTACATTGTTTGGGAATTACCTCGGTGTAGCGTGCTTTGTCTGTTTAGCATAAGATATAGCTGTTTGAGTCTAATGTTTGCTTTATTAACCATGTGTTCTATATGGAGCTTCCATGTTAGCTTCGCGTCAAATTTGTCTCCAAGATATTTAACTTCGTTCCCGAAATGTATAGGTTGATTGTGTAGTGTTAGCGGTCGACAGTGTTTGTGATTGCGGTTTTCCCTAGGTCTTCGTGTAAATAGGAGTGCCTCGCATTTAGCTACGTTGACTTTAATTCGCCATCGTGTTAGCCAAGGTTCGTCTAAGTTAAGCGCGTGCTGTAATCTACTGTTTATATGAGATGGTTGCTGTGACTGTGCAAGATAGGCGGTATCGTCAGCATAAATAGCTTGCATCGTTTTGTCTGTGGTCGGAGTTTTATTGACGTATTCTGTGAAGAGCGGAGGGCCTATTAAACTTCCTTGAGGCACGCCTGCTTGTATCTCCTGAGGTGTAGAGTTCTTGTTGTCAACGCAGACGTGGAACGTTCGGTTAGTGAGGTACGAGTGTATTAGGCGCACCAGTCCGTCCGGAAATGCGTCGTCACTGAGTCTACGAATGAGGCCGTTGTGCCAAAGACGATCGAACGCCTTCTCGATGTCCAGGAACACAGCCCCGGTAGACGCAGACAAATTATATCCCCTTGTTGCGTGCTCAACAACACGCATTAATTGTTGTGTTGTGGAGTGGTGCTTTCTGAAACCGAATTGCTCCGGCTTCATAATGTTACTGTCCTTTATGTGTTGTGTAAGGCGTGTGAGTATGACTTTTTCAACAACTTTGCTAAGGGAGTTGAGTAAGCTAATCGGACGGTAGTTATTGGGTGAAGATGGATCTTTCCCCGGCTTTCTGAACATTAGCACTTTGGCCTCCTTCCATCGGTCTGGGAAATACTGGTTGTGCAAGATGGCATTCGCGATGTCTGTAAGGTACTCTATCGCTTCCCCCGTGAGCTGTTTAAGAACACGGTTCTGAATACCATCCAGACCAGCTGGTTTTCTAGCATCCGAGTGCTGTATAGCCCATGAGATTTCGTCGGAAGTTCCCCTACGCGGATATTCGCGAACCGGTTGGGCTAACAGGTGTTAAACCATCTGGTCCGTTTCCAATGTAAACGCAGGATCGGAAGGATCTACGTTTGGTAGAAAAGACGCTGCGAGTGTTGTGGCCATCAGCTCCGCCTTGCCCTCGGAAGAATAGACCAGTCCGTCCGTCCCTGTAGGGTGGGTGTATGATGTGCTTCACGAGTGAAGTGACGAGCTAAAGACCACACGGAGTGGTCAGAGGTATCAGTGTTCAACTTTGAGAGCAGACGCCCCCATTGTTGATTTTTGTTCTCTTGGATTCTACGACTAATTATGTCTTTGAGTCTGTTGATATGCACTTTATAAATGGGACGCGTAGTACGTTGCCAGCATCTCCTGAGCCTGTTCCTAGTTGTGATTAACCCCGTAATTGCGTCGGGTAGCGCCATTTGTCTCTGGTGTGGGGGTGATTCAGGGATGCTACTCGCCATAGCTTCCTGTATGGCAACAGTTAGAATTTCAACAGACTCGTTAATGCGTTGTTGGCTAATTTCGTGTCTGTCAGGTATGCGACTATCTAACACCTCCATGAACCGAGTCCAGTTGGCGCGTCGATAGGTTAGCATTCGTCGCTTGTCAGTGTTCTGCGGTGTACCTTAAGTATTAAGTATTAGTGGCATGTGGTCTGAATCCAGATCGTTTACAAGCTGTAGGTCGTGTGTGCGGATTATACCCTTGAAGAGGGCTATATCTAACACGTCTGGATTTTGTCACCGAGAATGGGGGATAAACGTCGGTTCTTTTGGCCCCAGTATAAGATAATTGTGCTCTAGTGAATGTTCGTACAGTTTCCTGCCGATGGAGTTTTGAAGCTGCGAATTCCAACTACGATGTTTGGCATTTAGATCTCCAGCGACCATTACTCTAGGTGCGGTATTTAGCAGCCTACTTATATCACGCGAGCTAATATTATTGTGCCTATTGTAGACTGCGATAAGCTTAGTGTATGCTCCGTTAAACCTGATTTTTACGGCTGTGGTTTCGATCCTCTCTAGCTTGGGAAGCACTACGTTTGATTGCTCTATGTCCGTGTGTATAATCACGGCCGTGCCTCCACCCCGTGCGCCGTTCTGCCTGTCAGTACGGTGCACACGGTATTGGCTCATGTGGAAGTTATCTTTTGCGCCCAGGTGTATCTCCTTTATAACAGCAATACGGAGACCGTGCCGCTCCATAATCGCCGCCAATTCTGCATTTTTGTTTTTCAGTCGGCAAGCGTTCCAGAAGAGGATACGCGTATTTAGAGGAGTGGGGTTGTCAGGCATTGTTTGGTTTCTGGACGGACAAGAGGCTAATCTGGATTACTGTCCAACTGCCTCTATCTGGGGGAGTGGTCTTGAACTGTAATAGGGTAGCTTAGATTACTGGCTTTAGGGATATAGGGATTGCAGTCCATTTTCCCCATCTGGGGGAGTGTACAGAATCTGCTGTGGGGTTAGGAGGAAGCATTGCCCTGCAGTCCATCTCCCCCCATCTGGGGGAGGGTCCAGATACTGCTGAGGGACAAGAAAGAAGGATTGGACTGCAGTCTATCTCCCCCCATATGGAGGAGTGCCCAGGCGCTGCAGCAAGGTAGTATATAGGATCAGGGTTAGGATTGCAGTCCATCTCCCTCGTTTGGGGGAGTGTTCATCATCTGCAGTGGGGTAAGGGGACAGGATTGAACTACATACCATCTCCCCTCATCTGGGGGAGTGTCCAGGCACTGCAGCAAGGTAATGTGTAGTGTAAGGATTACAGTCCATTTCCCCCTAGTCAGGGGAATTTCCAGGAGCTGTAGTAGGGGTCTTTAGACTTTAGACTAGGGTGTGAGACATTGCTGGTGCCTAGGACGGACATGAGGCAGTTTTGGAATACAGCCTATCTGAGGGAGTGGTTAGGAGCTGCAGTAGGGCGCTTACAAATTTTGGGATGAGTGTTGCCAGAGAGAGGTCAACAGAGGGGAACATGGGTCGAAGGAGATCCTCTATTGTTTTACGAATTGTTGCTAGAAAATCTATTGCGGGCTGAGTGTGTGTCGGCTCCGCAGGGTTAGCTCGACCCTGTGGAGATGTTGAGTTTGCTTCTGAGTCGGCGTGGGTAGGGGAAGGCTCTACCGAATACAGGGGAAGAATCCTGTTTATAGCTGCATACAGACCACCTCAAGGAAACCTGCATGAAAATGACATCTCTGCTCTTCTCCGCCTGAGGGGTAACCTTTTTATTGCAGGTGACTTTAATGCTAAACACGTCGAAAACCACGACGTTGTAATCTGGGGACCTACAGAACCAACAATATTTGGACATGGCCTGCCAGATGTACTAGATGTCACCATCACCAAAGGCCTGCGGCACAACATCGCAGTGAAAACTAAAACTGCATTATCTTCAGATCACGTCCCCGTGATGTTCTACATGGCGGCAGACGTCTCGTCTAGAATGAAAAGGCTAAATAGAAACATGTGGGACATCGACTGGGAAGCTTTTCAAGGCCATCTCTCCCAGCGTATTGAAACGGCACCACCACCTTCAGTCACCGGTCCCTCTGCCACAGTGGCCAACCTGGCAGACTGGATTAACGAGGCAGCGGACGCAGCCACCCGACCACGACGCAACCGGCCTCCCTGTTCAAGACAATTGCCTCCCTACATTAGAGAGGCAATTGCCACCAAAAATCAACTAACTCGGGAGTGGCACGTCACAAGAGATACGACTACCAAGAGGATCATCAACCGCATGCAGCGGGAGATCAAAGCGGAAGTGGAGCAGCATAGGATATCAGACTGGTCCAACTTCATCTCTACTCTGTACCTGCATGATGGATCAGCATAGCGAACCACTAAGGCCCTACTCCGGCGAAGACTGAAGATCCCGCCATTAGTGTTTGGCAACAACTACATCTGCGAAACTGAGGAGTAGGCTGAGGCCCTCGCAGAGACCTTCAGAACTAATTTCCAACCAGTTGAGGACCCAAGGGATAACGAATATATAAGATTTGTAGAACAACGCCTGAGGCGCTTCCTTGAAGCGGAATCCCCGGAGGAGGACGTCATAGAAGAGATCACGATCCAAGAGGTCTCGTCTTCGCTTGCAAGACTACAAGTCAAGAAAGCAGCAGGCCATGATGGGATTGGTGGAGGCATCCTTCGCCAAATGCCCCCATCTGCAATACAATATATCACGGATGCCTTCAATGAACCAATTCGAAGAGGGGAATATCCACAAACATGGAAACACGCTGAGGTGATACCGATACCAAAAGCGGGAAAGGATAAGAGGTCACCAAACACCTATCGTCCCATCAGCCTCCTGCCGACACTATCAAAAGTGTTCGAGCGTATCTACTTTAAGAGGCTTCGCAGAATTATCGATGGAGAAAGGTTGCTACCGGACGAACAGTTTGGTTTCCGGAAGCAGCATTCCACACCTCAGAGGCTGCTCCGACTCGCTGAGGAAGCATTTGCAGCCTTCGAGCGCAGAGAATACTTTGGTGCGGCTTTGCTCGATGTAAGCAGCGCTTTTGACTCAGTGTGGCACCAGGGCTTCCTCTACAAGCTTCTTGCACACGGGGTACCCCTCTCTCACATCAGGTTGCTAAGGAGCTATCTGGAAGCCCGGACTTTCCGGGTTGTGTTGGACGGCGCGTACTCTTCAGTGAAGAGCATCTCTGCAGGAGTCCAGCAAGGGTCCGTTTTGGGACCAATACTCTACAGCCTCTATACGGCGGCCACTCCTAGCACAGAAGGTTCTCTACGCGACGACACAGCCATGTATACAAAGAGCCTAAAAGTCAATACCTTGCGAACAAGATTGCAACAGGCTTGCAATGACGTCCAGCAATGGGCGACCAAGTGGCGCTTAGCCTTTATCGCGCCGAAGAGTCAAGCGATAACTTTAACCAGGAGTAACCTGCCACACCTAACGTCTCTGACCCTCTTCAGGGAAGACATAAAGTGGACCAGGACTGCCACCTACCTAGGAGTCAAAATAGACAGAAGGATGACGTGGAAGCCCCATGTCACAAGTGTCCGTGGAAAAGCTGCAGGGAGACTAAGAACTTTATACCCTCTCCTAAATCCCACATCAGCACTGAGACCGAACCTAGGCATCCGACTCTGTCGCTCTCGTCAGACCCATACTGGAGTATGCTGTGGTCGTCTGGGGAAATACTGCTGCCTCCAACCTTCGACTGCTGCAGGTAAACCAGAACAGGGCCATCAGGAATACATACCATCTGCCGAGAGAGACGAGCGTAGACGACCTCCTACAGATAAGCGGACTACCACGACTTCGTCAAAGATTCGAAAAGTTGGCAGCCCAGTTCTACAAAGCAAGCCAGAAGTCTACCAACCCTCTGATAACGGCTCTGGGAGCTGAACCGATTTACGACAACACTCTCAGATGGCCAAGAAAACTCCTAGACCACCAGTAAAGAAATGATCAAACCAGGGCTGGATTTAAACTTTTTTTTTAGTGTAGGCTGTTCATTTTGTGCCGCCATTTTCTCCTTCGTACTTATACTAGTCACTAATTTGTATTACCTTTATTAGGTAGCAAACGATTATATGTATATGTGAATGAATATGAATTAATTGTGACTTCATTACTTGAAAGTATTAAGATTTAGTTATAAAATAGAAACAAGAAAAATAAATGTTTATTATGAAACAAGAATACAAACAAGAAAATAAAAAATGTAATACATAATTATAGTGTTCTACGGGATTTTTGATTGGCGAACATAGAGGAACAACTTTCTCACTGACAGTTTTCCTTACGACAAACTTCGTAACACACTTTTTATCGGCAAAGAACATAAAACACGTCAAGACGTACGCTCTGATTTGTAATGAATTATTATTAAACGATTATAATTTATATTAATTTCAATCAAAATACCGGCATGTTCCTTAAAAATTTCAAAGAATTTAATTCATTATTACCTGAGAAATGATGACTTAAGTTTCAAAAATCATTGACTTTTCAACAATTTTTTCAATAAAATTAGGTCTTTCGAGCGCTTGTGGCCTTTCAACATCCAGATACTCAATTAATGAAATCTTAGAGCATACTTAAATATCTTTATTATAGAAATTATGAAATGTAAGTCTGTCAGCAGAAACTTACCTCCGTCTATAGAGTCTTCCTTCGGAAATATACGACGGGCTACAGACTGCCTTGAACAAGATAGAAAGTCAGGAAACTAATGAAGAATTAAATTAATAATTTAGCTAATTGTACGGCGTCACCACTTATATAAATGATAAAATAATTGTTTAAAAAAACATAAAAACCACCTTAAAAAAAAAGCACTAAAATTTTTTAAATAACTTTATACCTTGCTTAGGATAAAGTAAATCTAAATGGACAATTTTTTACATTACTTCCATTGATATTTTTACATTAATTAGTTATTTTTTGAGTCGGTGCCAGCTTTCAAATCGCAAAGATCGAATTACTGAACTTCTTTTGGTGTTAGACGCGAAACGGGGAGTACGAACAAAAATTCCCAATATTTTATAGCATGTCGTGAGGCAGATAGTGTTACAGCGGGAGACAGCTTAGGGAAATAAATTAACAGGATTTGAATCTGTGGCTCGGCCATAATGGTCGTCCAGGCATATATCTGACGCTACAGTGTCAGTTGGTAGGTTGCATCATGCAGTAAACGATTTACAGTTAGTATAATATCAGCGTATCATCTGTATGTTTCAGTTTTGTTGAAACATTTTTCTAGCATTAATTGTAGGTAAGCAGTAACATGATTTTTTTATGTATTATTGTTATTTCTCATTGTTTTTATCTTTTTGTTTTTCTTGCTTTCGCTGGCACCGACTCCAAAAGTAACTAATTAATGTAAAAATATCAATGACAGTATTGTAAAATATTGTCCATTTAGATTTACTTTATCCTAAGCAAGGTATAAAGTCATTTTAAAATTTTTAATTTTTTTTTTTTTTTTTTTTTTTTTTTTTTTTTTTTTTTTTTTTGAAGGCGGTTTTTATGTTTTCTTAAACAAGCATTTTATTTTTAAATTTTTAGTGATATTATAGTTTGTTTTGTATTTTAAATATGCCGCTGCTAGTTCCCATTTTGCGAACTTCCTGGTAGCTCAGAGATTAAAGTGCTTGCTTTCAAAGAAGAATTCTGTCTTTATATAACACACCAACTTCCAGAACGGGTGAATTGGATGTTGTGATAAGGAATTTCAGTTTAGATTTTTGTACATGCTATGTTTAGATCGTATCATGACATCTGTTAAAGTTGCTGGTCGATAACCGAAACATGTAACATCTGGGCATTAATACATCCCATATCTGTCTCTGGAATATATCTGTCTGCTCCGGCATCACACAGAAAATATAGATTTTTAATTGGTTTTCACAACGTGAAAGCTTGGGATCAAAGTTGAAATCTGAAGTAAATGTTGAGACATTATGACACATTAATTTTATAAATACTATGCCATGACTTAAAAATAGCTTAACTGATTTTGACGGGATTTAAAGCTGTTGATTTTTGTAAAGAACATTGGAAATTAAAAGCGGTGAGGGTAAAGGGGAAGTGTGATTGGGCATATGTATGCCAAATGTAGACTGCCTTTTCTAATTGATTTAAAGTATACATGTGTAAATTTCTATTGATATCAGATAAAACTGTAGGTATGTATAAAAAACAATTAAGGGGTGTGGAGATGAAGAGTAGTTTGGTTTTTGTAAAGCTAGTGTGGGCAGTATTTTTCACTTAGTTTTAAAGTATACATTTGAAAATTTCCATCGAAACCAGATAAAAACTGTAGCTTTGTGTAAAGAACATTTTCAAAAATTAAATGGAGTAAGGGAGTGAGTGGTAGAGTTTTGTAAAAAGAATGTAGACACTATGTTTCTCTTTGTTTTTAAGTATACATGTGCCGTTTTCAATGAAAATCTGATAAAACTGTGGGTTTCTATAAAGAATATTGGAAATTAGGAGGGGTGGGGGTAGAAGGGAAGAGGGGTTGAGCTTCTGCAACCTAATTTAAACACAATTGTTCTGTATGTTTTAAAGTATACGTGCGCAAATTTCCTTCAGAATCGGATAGAAATTGTAGAATAAAGGATGGAAAGGAAGGAGTGTAGTTTGGACTCTCAAAACCAAATGTAGACAGTATTTTTCTGTTTGTTTTGCAGTATACATGTACATACTTCCTTCAAAATCAGAAAGAAACGGTAGCTTCGTATAAAGAACATTGAAAGTAATTAAAGGGGTAGAAAGGGGGATAGGGTTTGCATTTTTGTGAAAGGTATGAGGACAGTATTTTTCTTTTTCAATTTGTTTTAAAGTATACGCATGCGAAGTTCCACCGTATCGAATCAAAATCTGGGTTTTGTACAAATATTAAGCTAGGGTAGTTTTTTTGATTTTTTGGTCAGAGATCTTATCCATAAAAAATTTCATATATATGTGCCAACTTTAATAAAGATCGGTCAAATGGTGTCGACTGTAGCTTTCTAAAAAGAAATTGACAAAAATCAGGGGGTGGAAACGGGGAGAGGGGTTCAGTTTTTGCAAACCAAGAGTTGGCATTATTTTTCTCTTTGTTTTATAGTAAAAATTTGCCAAGTTCTGTCTAAACCGGATAAAAACTTTGGCTGTGTATAAAAATTAAGCGGTTTGATGGGGAGAGGGGGTGGTTTTTAGATCTTTTGGTCAGACACCTTTTTCGTGAAAAAATACATATAAGCGCCAACTTTCATGGTAATCGGTTCAAACGATCACGACTGTAGATTTTATAAAGAACATTGACAAAAGTTAATGGGGTTGAAGGAGGGAAAGGAGTTGAGCATTGACAAATCAAATATTGACGGGATTTTTCTCTTTGTTTTAAAGTATAGATAGGCAAAGTTCAATAAAAATCAGATAAGAAATGTAGATTTCTATAAAATTAAGGATTGTAAAGGGAGACATGGGGTGGTTTATTTATTTATTTAATTTTTTTTTTGGTCAGAAACCTTCTCCATAAAAAATGACATATATATACCAACTTTAATGGAGACCAGTTAAATGGTGTCGACTGTAGCTTTGTATAAAGAACATTGGCAAAAATTTAGGGGGTGGATTGGGGGAGAAGGCTTCAGTTTTTTCAATCAAAAATTTGACAGTATTTTTCTCTTTTTTTTGACTAAACATGTCGAAAGTTTCATCGTAATCGGATAAAAAATGTGGGTTTGTATAAAAATTAAGGGGTGTAAAGGGGAGAGGAGTGGTTTTTTATTTATTTATTTTTTGGTCAGATTCTCCATGAAAAATTACATGTATATGCCAACTATGATGATAATCGGTCAAATGGTGTCGAATGTAGCTTTTTATGAAGGACATTGTCAATAATTAAAGGGGTGGAAGGAGGGAGGGGGTTGAGCATTGGAAGACCAAATGTTGACAGGATTTTTTTCTTTGTTTTGAAGTATTCATGGGCAAAGTTCAATAAAAATCAGATAAGGTATGAAGGTTTCTATAAAATTAAGGGGTGTAAAGGGGAGAAGGGGTGGTTTTTTATTTTTATTTTTTTGTTAGAAACCTTCTCCATGAAAAATTACATGTAATTGCCAACTTAAATGGAGATCAGTTAAATGGTGTCGACTGTAGCTTTGAATAAAGAAAATTTTCAAAAATTAAGGGGGTGGATAGGGGGAGAGCGTTTCATTTTTTTTTAAACCAAAAGTTGACAGTATTTTTCTGTTTATTTTTGACTATATATGTTCACAGTTTCATCGAGATCGAATAAAAAATGTGAATTTGTATAATAATTAAGTGGTGAGTGAGGGTAGAAGGGGTGGTTTCTCAATTAAATTCATATGGGACCACTTTGGAGGTATACCCTAGCCACTAAAAAAATGTAATTGAAATCGGTTCAAAATTGGCGAAGATATGGCTGAACATACATACAAAAAAATACAGACGAAATGAGATCCTCCTTTTTTTGAAGTCGGTTAATAAAAATTGATAACAAACGTTTTTTTCTTTTCTATTAATTGTTCACTTAGCTACTAGATGTCACCACTTAAATGAAAATTTATTTATGTTTATAATCACACACTAATTTGGCGGCTTACTAAAGCGGGCACCTTAGGAAATTTGCCGCCCCTAGACTGGAGCCTATACAGCCTAATGGGAAATCCAGCACTGGATCAAACCAAATCCATGAAATAAAATACCGGATATTGACAAACCCCGACAGGACACACACTCTCAGGACAACCACAAAGTAATATGGAAGGCGATGCTCACAAGCGCAAAAACTTCCCCATAATCTAGGACCTAGGTTATCCCAGTAATGATGTTACGGCAGGCTCAACAGTGTCGAGTTGATTACCAGTGAAGTAGCCTATATGTATTAGTTAGAAATAAATGTAAAACTTAGCCATTATATGACATAGTGTATTTTTCAAACTTTCTTGTACACCTATTCGGATTCACCTAAAGGAATTTTCACCCTAATTAACATAAAAAAAATATAGCGGACTGGAATTATATAAAATTAAATGTTTATCTATAGTAGGTCCATCACAAATCTGCTTACTTCAAGCTGATTACCACCATTTCCATACTTTGAATACAATTCATCAACTGTGTATTTCTCCTTTGAATGCCATACTTTAGTTTCGCAAGCAACTGTCGATATAAACATCCCAAATTAATTGAAAAACTTGATGTTATCGTTCCTCATATATTCTGTTCTCCTTTGGTTTTTTTCTTTTCCTATTTCTATGGCGACGGAACCGTCAAAATAACAATTTTAAAACCTAACTACGAAACAATAAACACCAAATTAACTTCTAATTTCAAAAAATGAAATTCAAGTCACCAAAAGCAAGGTACTGACGCCCGACCACGTCACCTTTTTCCTGCTCTTCTTAGCAGTGGAAGTTTCAGTAGCAGCGGTAGTTCGAGCACTCAATGTGTAAACACCTCAAATTCTATAGGCGACGACGGTTAAGTGTCCGCTGCGGACGAAACCGCCCAGTGTGTAACCGGCCTATGAGTGAAAAGGTGATATCGGGAGTATCTTGGACCCGACTACGTTGACCCCGCCCACAACTGGTCCTGTGATCCTTCTACACGTCACGTATTCTCGGGTCAAAGCGTCGGAGCGCATGTTTTATCTGGTCCTGTCGTCTAAACCCCGCTTAACCTTTTCTTTTTACCGTTAAAGTAATGAGAATACCAGAATACATTAATGAAATTATTGTATCGATATCGTTCCTTAATATGTCTACAAAATATCAAGCCATTTGGAAGTCGGTGAAATACAATTAAAAGATTCCAATACATTCATACAGGTCAAACTAATATAAAGCTATTAAAATAGAACATAAGTTACATTAAAAAGAATGACTTATATTTAGCTGCTTAAAATAACAAAAATTCAGACAGTGGTGAAATAGGCAAAAATACCCATATTCCATTAAAACTTGAGGATCAAGATAATTTGTCTCTATATATGTTGTATGGCTACTTAAATATGTATATAGTTAAATATGTGAATAATCAAATATGTAACTATAAATGTATGACACATGGCTGTATGGCTACTTATACAGTTAATATGCACATAGTTATATCTGCAACAGTTGATTATGTAAATAGCTAAACATGTAAACAAAATTGTATGTGGCATGGCTGAACGTTTTTCACTCTTTTGAAATACATAACTGGAATAACTCAGTAAATGTTTTCGACGATCATCTTTGATTTAGCCTACAGTTAAACCAACTTACAAATATAATTTTTCTCAACTTGTTGCTAACCTACCAAGATTTGAGGGGAACAGTGATCTAAAGAATATGTTGCATAAAATTAAATAATTTTATCTTATATTATATGTTGAAATAAGCACTTAAAACTTTTTTAGTGATATTTCTGTAATATACTAAAGTATTACTTGCACATTTTACAGTGTGTTCCTTGAATACTTCGAGATAACTTCTCGCAAAGTGGTAAGTGAGGAAAGAAGTTAGTGTATGTTAAATGAATGGCGTAGCTATTTTCATGTGTCAGATTGTTATAAGAAATATTCCGTGAATACGAATTTTCAGAATTTAAGAAGGAAGTATATGTGATTAAAATGACTGCAAAATCTCTTGTTGGTATACCTTCATTATATACAAAAATTATGGGTATGTTTCCCGAGAAAATAACATTTGCTTTCGGTTATGGGTCAGGTGTTTTTAAACAGTCCGGAATAAATTCGGGGGCAAAAAACATGATTGATATGATTTTTGTTGTTGATAATGCTGCTGTATGGCACGAAGAAAACATTTTAAAGAACGCTAGTCACTACTCTTGGTTGAGGTGGCTTGGTCATAATGCGGTGTCGAATTTTCAAGAGCACTGGGGTGCGAAGGTATATTTCAACACCTTGGTTCCAGTAGAAGACGAGGACGTTCTAATTAAGTATGGTGTAATTTCTCGTTCGGCGCTTGAATCCGATTTACTGGACTGGTGTGATTTATATGTTGCGGGTCGTCTGCACAAACCGGTTCAGATTTTAAAACACACAACAAAATACTCATTTGCGTTCTGCATTACAGCAAAATTTATATAGTGCAGTTCACACTGCTTTACTTATCTTACCCGAAACTTTCACTGAAACAGATTTCTACCGAACTGTTGCTGGGCTGTCGTATTTTGGCGATTTTCGTATGAAATTTGGGGAAGACAAGAATAAGATAGCTAATATTGTTGCACCACAAATTGAAGCCTTTAGGTATCTTTATGCACCTGTGGTAAAATCTCTACAGGATTATATGCATATGCCAGTTACAAAGTCAGAAGGTACTTGTTGTTGCCAGGATGCAAGTCCTAATGCTCGAATGTACCATTTAAATCAGCTGCCTAGAGCTCCTCAAAGAGCAGTCGTCCGATATTGGAATAAGGGGCCAAGAAATCTTCGTCAAGATACAGAAGACAGTTTAAGAGCAGTTGCTCATGATCCTGAATGTGGTAGCATTATTGAAATGTGTATTCAAAATATTGTGTGGAACTCGAGTGTTAAACAGAGCATTAAAGGAATAGCTACTGCTGGACTGAAGAAGTCTGTAGTGTACAGTTGGAAGAAAATTAAAAAAATGCTTAAATCTCGATCACAGAAACATACTAGTAATATGGTGTAATATTGGTTTCAGCACTCTGTATGCAAATACCTTAAGTATCATATCTTTTATATATATGAAAAAGAAACTAAGACATTTATATCTACAAAGGAGAACTATTAGTTTAGAATTACTCATGTTTTCAAGGGAAGTAAACAAGGAGTGATTCAGAAACACACAGGTAAATTTTTGTATTTATAAACATTTTTAAATTATTATTAGGGTCTACTGGAGATTGCAATTCCGCCAAAACCAAACTAACTAATGACGTCATAAAAACTGCTGTAGTTAATCACAAGACTTATTATTTTTAAGCAGTAATTCATTGTAATACAGCCTGGACATTATTTTCAAGTGAAATCAGATTGTAATTCACCCGGACAAACATGACATGTCAAATATAGTTCTAGTGGTGCCTTGCAATTTGACCACATCTGTAAAATTTTTGACACCAATTACTTGTGGAATCGTGATCTCCAGTAATCCCTATTATTATTATGTAGAGATTATTAGTGCAATGCACAGAGATTAAAGTATTCTTTGCATTGCTTGTAATCTCTCTGGTCTATGTTGTATTACGCATTGCCGCATAATAAAGAATTGCTGTTTGCAATAACGTATCCTTACAGTTATCTTTGTGTACCACTGCACTACACATTTAACTGCTAAAGTTTAAGTAATAATAACAATTATTAATTTAATTGCGATGGAGCACATGCTCAAGGCAATTCCCTGTCATCTAATTGTTTAATTATCTTATATAATTTGAGATTTAAATTCCTTCCCTCATCTATTATTGTGATTTACAGAGTTTAATTTTAAT
>JARYHS010002315.1:0-16538 GCA_031002005.1 Vandiemenella viatica
CATAATACTTAAGAACAGTATGCAATCTGCACCAGATATTACAAGAAGTCTATAAACACCTACAGATAATAAAGTTTATTCCTTAACGTAAGCGAGGAATAGCGCCCAACCATAAGCCCATTGGAGAAAAATGATTTCGAACCGACAACGTTAAATTTTGCTAAAACAGCAGTAAAATGATAGTTGTTTCTGGTAATTCTCAAGCGATTCCTCGTGTTGACTGACAGGTTAGAATCAGACATTGACACATATTTTTAATTAAGAACTTTTTCTAGATCTACTGAGCGAGATGATTGAACCAAGGCACTTTCTAAACCACTCCAAAACGCTGATGAATCGGAAATCGGGATTGCATCAAACAAGTACAGAAGGAAAAAGAATCATTTTTTGTACCAAATGGCGAAACAGTGACGTAGCATTAAAATGCTATATGTTGACAGCAGCATTGTGACCAATGAACATGTATCACATCACAAAATGTGGTATGTTGTTGCTCGTTGCCAAGATTGCTGTAATATTCATTCCTCGCATCACTTAAAAAGGACTGGGGGCAATGAACGGGAAGGAATTCGGCCACAGTATTTGGAAGGAAGCATCCTGGCATTCGCCTGGAATTATTTGGGGAAATCATGGAAAATCCAAATCAGGATGGCCGGACGGGGATTCGAACCCGCGTCCTCCAGAATGCAAAGCCAGAGCGTTACCCTTGGTTGGCACATGTAAATTTTATAACTGTTTCAATGGTGAATTACTTCGAGATTCACAAAACGTCTGGCTAGCATTTAGCAGGATGTCATCCAAATGATTACAACGAGACTTTGCGCAGCTCCTCTTGTTCCATTAAAGTTCTAAATAATCCTGGATCTTTGGAATCTGATGATCGAAGCAGAGGGTTCCACAAAATTGATATTGAACCACTGACAATGTCCAATAATTTGCTTACGAAATGATACCCCGGGAAAATTTAAGATTCCTCCTAATGGGACTCAATTTGGTATAAATTTGATTAATATTAGTTGAAAAACACACATGCACATTGTTAAAAAATTATTAACTTACAGGAAGAAAGAAAAATATTAGTTAATAAGGCTCCTATCTAATTTCTTAGACGGAAACTTTGACTTGTTCTGTCAACCACTGATTATGCAGTTTTGATTGGATGAAAATCGTTATATCCACCTATTTTTAATACTAGTACGCTCCTACTCTTCAAATGCAGATAGGTGTTCGTTATCGCAGCAAAAGTCTTTGACTGTCCTTGAAAATATTACGCAGCTATAACGACTGTGATAAGGAGTAGTGATGCTTAATGAATGGAGTGCTAGTAACTCAATCTAAAAAAAAAAAAGTACGAATATTCTACATACACTTGACGCTTGTCCTAATTAAGTACTGGAATCATGCGAACAGCTTCCACTGAACATTTCCATTGAAAGTTTTGTTTCAAATTACAGTCTCAACCATAAGTAACTACAATTTTAACGACTGCCATAATTCGGTTTGCTTATGATTTTGTTTTAAAAATTACATTCTTTCAAATTATTCTCTATATTTTTTTCTCTCTTTCTTCTACAGGAAACAGGATTTGATGAATTACAATTGAAAAAAAAAAGAAAAAAATTAAATCCTAGTGAACCCCGCTCCCCCACGTAACTTGAGGTGGCTTTTGCCTCTACCCCTCCCCCCCTTTTACCTGCATGGTTCGTAACTATTTTCTCTATTGATTCAAGTAGACATTTTGTATTGTTTTCTTTTGTCAGACTATCTTAAACTGCATACGGGTATAGTTAAATGACGAGAATAAATATTTACAAGCTGTTGTGTTTTCTGTATTTTATTTTAACTGCAACAAATAACATGAATGAAAAGCTATGTGGGTTGGCCCAAGCTTTCTACTCAACCCCTGCTCCCCACCCCCCCCTCTCTAGACCGAGCCACGTAGTTTATGGACGCTCCTTTCGCCGAACGACAACGTGGACGCAGTTAAAGAGAATCATCTTTATTCCGATTCAAGAAAGGAAAATGTAGCGAAAGCAATGTAATCTTAAAAATCCCTTACGACTCCTGAGAGTTCAATTTTAGTATTGAAGTGATCACGAAACTATTAACGTATGACTTCCCCTGGCATATTCCTCAGACCTGCTAATTCTGATCGAAATTGTGAAAATGGAAAGCTGTATTTTATGTAGTAAGTGCTGCAAATTAGTTATGGAATACATTGACACAACTCATCCCGCTTAGATTTCGGTAAAAAAGAATTCTCCAGAATCTGCAATCAATAAGGAAGTCCGAGCCGAACGTTCGTTGGATCTGAATTTCACCTTTGAAATAATTACACTTATATAAGGATTATGCAAACACAAGTAATATAATCTATTTGTTATTATGCAGTGTGACAGATATTTAATATGCTGTAATCGTGCCAAACTTGAAGCTCACGCTCAATTCTTCTGTGGGATTCCCAGCATGGTATATGTTGAACGATATCAAAAATTGTTAACATTGAAAGCTGTAAGTGTAGCGAATTGTGTCACTGTTTTTGTGAATAAAAAAACTTGCACATTTTTAGGCCTAACAGAATTCTGCTTTCTAAGTCAATTCTATTCATCTGAATTCATTCTCATTAATTTTTACTATAATCAACTAATTTAAACAACGTTCCATCTTAGTAATTTTGGAACAGTAGTTATTCTGGCTTTCCGCCAAGGTCAGTAGAGGCAGGAAAGGACTGGGGGCAAGGAATAGGAAGGAATTCAGGATTCGCCTGGAGTGGGGAAACGAGGGAAAATCCAAATCTGGATGGCCGAACCTACGTCCTTCCGAATGCGAGATCAGACCACGCTCAGTAGTTGCGTCATGTAACTCGTAATTAATGCTTCGTCTGTTGATACACTTCCGTACACAAAGCATTGTGCGTGCAGTCTCATCTAGGATTGATTTAGACACTTTTTGATCGTCACTTAATTGCAGGTTAATTGCCTTTAAATGCGAAGCTATGAAATTTTATTTCTCCACCCCCTCCCCCAAAAGAGCATGTTGGTTTAAGATTTATGAGTAGTGTATGTTAGGTAAAAGGTGACCATGACCACAAGACGGCACCTGGTTTCTGGCACAAGGGTGTGGGAGGATTTTCTTTTGTAGGTAATTGAGTCAGGGATTGGAATAAATTACCAAAAGAAATGATGAATAATTATCCAGAATTTAAAGTTGAAATTTATAGAGGTGCAGGGAAGGAAAAAAAATGGGTGTGTGGGGAAATTGCCATCGGAGTATGAGCTATATCGCAATTAAATTAAAATCATTGCCAATAAAATTAATTTGAAATTTTTTAATAAATTAAAACCGTATTATTGTGAGGTACGGAGAAAATAAAACCATTCAGAAAATATAATCACTGTCGAAAATCCCTTATCCATTTGATGAAAATAGCAGGGTAATTAACAAGGACAGGTGTTGCAGATGTTATACACAGAAATTGGCCTATTATCATATCTGCTGAAGAAATACTTTAATTTTTATTTTAATAATTTATTTGAATTTCAATGGCACAAATGTTTTGGTGGTAATTTGTTACACATCCATTTTCCATTTTATTTTTTTATCCTAAATTCTTTGAGTGTATTTTTTGGCACCCACCTACTTTTGCTCCATACCAATTTTAATTCCTACCACCTGCCCAGTTGAGTTTATTATCAAATGTTACATGAAGATATTTATATTTCAGGTCTTCTAAAGCAATTACTTCCTATAATAATAAACAACCATTAGTTTTTTTTATATCTGTGAACCTAGTACGTAAGTTGACTGTTCTTGGCATTTACCTCCATTGTATGTTGACCTACTCAGCTATATATTTTATGTAGGCCACACTACACCTGTTCAGTCTTCTACCAATTTGCTCCTATGATATAACACTGTCATCTCCAAACAAGCTAATTCTTTACTGTAAGCCATCAACACAATCATTCATTAGAATAGTGATGGTCCCAATACACTACCTCTTGTTTAAATGCTGTATTTCCCACTCCCACTTATCTTTTTGCCCTTTAAGAAGTCCTCTCACTTTTAATCCGCCCTAACTGTTTTTACCTTATTCAAGATACCTTATTTAAGATTCTTCTACCATGAAATGAATTTTTTGCTATTTCTTCAATAGCATTATGGTTCGACAAGGCTGTACGCACGTACAAACCTGATGCAAAACACCTCCTTCTATACTCAATCAATGTCCGAGACAGCAATTGATTTTTCCATTGTTGTTGCAGCATCCTGTGCATCCAGGAGGAGCTGGGTCAGCTGAGCTTGCCGGCTGTGACCTCCGGAGGCGACGAGTGCTGTGGGGGTAGCAGCGTGGTGGTGGGGGGCGGCAGTGGAGGCGGCGGCGTGTCTACCCGGGGGCGAGCCCACTGTCTCCGGTGGAGGGGTGTTCTGCAGCCCACAGAGCTGGCTGGATTGACGGTCTGCTGGGCTGCCTGAGGCCCGTCTGGACCATCATCGCAAGGCTGCTAACCACGAGATCAAGGGCAAGCAAGGGTACTTGTTTAAACTTGATGGCAACCAGCTTAATTAAGATGTGGGAGTGAATTAACGGTGTGTCTGAGATTAGCTGTTTAAGAGCAAGTTAATATCCTGGTTTTTTCTCCATAGACATGAATTTATGATAAGGACTTACCAGTGATTATCAGGTTAAATTAATTCAATAATTAGGATGGAGTACACACTCCTGTGGTAACTTCCAAACCACACATTTTTCTCCTTTCTTGTTACAATCTGCTTTTGCCCTCTACGAATTTCAACTACAAATCTCATGGCACTTTTACCTTGGTAATTTATTCCAATCTGGTCACTCTTAGCTATGAAAGAAAATCTTCCTGCACCTTAAGCCAGAAATCAAGTAGCCAGCTTGTGATCATAGCCATCTTTTCCCATCTATGCACCTCTCCTAATTCTTTCTCCAAAATCTTTCCACAAATCATCACCAATATACACCTTGTGCTCTCCCATGACTCTCTTTACCCTCCTCCTGTCTTCCAATGAATCCCATTCCTGCTCCTTTTACATATCACTTACTGACTGTGTTCTTTGGTAGTTTCCAGAACCTAATCTAACAGCCATTCTTTGCATCCTCTCCAAGTCCAGCATTTGATACCCAAAATATGGGCTGCATACTATACTATCATATTCAAGCAGCCATCTGATAAAAGTTTTGTAACCCTATACCTTACTTCACTTAATTCTGTTTATTCTTGATTTTATATATTTTTCAGTGGGCTGTGTAGTTGTCAGAAGACATTCATTTGCAAGGAATTGCATATATGTGTGAAACTAAAGCAGACTATTTCAATCAATGGGAAAATTCTTATGTATGGCCTAGTCTAATTTCTGAAATTTGAGTGCAAAAATAATTACTGTAGAAGAATAAAGTGGAATTATTGTCCACCACAATAACTAATGACATCACAACATGGGAGCAGATATTTCCAGTTCCACAGTGCAACCACTCTTTTAGGTTAAAGCAAACTACTAGTAGCTGTAGCTGTTATCGTGGTACAACGTTTGGCCAGGAGGCAACTTGCCTTCTGTTACCAGGCAACGCCAGATGTTACAAAATATTATGACACAGCCTGGGAGAAGAGAATGCGACACAACATCAACTGGATCAAGCCAAAAGAGGATCTACCTCCTGGGTCTGAGCAACCATGGCCCATATGGAAGTTGTTGAACAGACTTCGAGCTGGAATTGGTTACTGCAAAGACACTCTCGCTTCATGGGGATACCTGGGACAGCAATCACATACCACATGTTCTTGCGGCGGGGTTGAAACTATGGTACATTTTTTGTTAAGCCCACAACTTGGAATAAATGTATCTGTCAGACCTTCAATCAGCCAGTCACAAAGCCGCGAATTGGCAAAAAACTAGCTTGTATCTGATGTGTCGACATGAAAAGAAAAAGAAAGCAAACTACATACATATTCCCACTAATTATAATTTTGAACATTACTGGTCCATGGATCACATCAGTGTATGATTAAACACTGCTGCTTATTTTGTTACATTAGGATATTATATATATATATATTAAACATTTGGATAGGAGGAAAACCACTGCTTACCATAGAAGAGGATTCCTGCAGCGCCAAGACATGGAAAAAAACACGTACACATATAGAGTAAAATTTTCGAGCCTATGATCCTTCTTCAGTATAGTGAGATGGCTGTATGTTAGAGGCTGGCAGCATGTATATATATATATATATATATATATATATATATATATATATATATATATAAGGAAGAGTTGGGAAATATGATGATCCTGGAATGGGATTCATTGGAAGACAGGAACGGTGAAGAGGGTCATAGGAGTGTACAAGGCATATATAGGTGATGACCAGATTATATGTATTTGCATTTTGTATATGCATTTGCATATTAAGCCCATTTTCACTGGTTTGCATATTTTATTTAAAACCAAGGGATGAAGCACATTTTCACTATATTTACAATATTTTTCGGTTGGGTACATAGTTAATAAATAAAATCGTACATTGTAACCGGCAAAACCTACAAACAGCACAACTCTTAGTCTATGACGACTCGCTGATGAACTACGACCCTTGTTTGGGAATGTAAATAAGGGATTTGCATAAACTACGTGGCTTTGTCTAGGGTGGGGAAGGGTTGGCTGGAAAGCTACACTGGGCTATGTGGGGAATGGGGCGAGGGGGGTCCGAGCTAGGGCACATAGATTTTCTTTCATATTATTTGTCACAGTTAAAATGAGATACAGAACACACAGAAGCATGTAAATATTTATTTCCATTATTTAATTATGCCCCTACGTAATTTATGATAGTCTGACAAGAGAAAACGGTACAAAAAGTCTTCTGAAATCAATATGGAAAAAAACTACGAGCTACGTCGGGGGTTAACATGAGGCCAAAATGGAGCTAAGTGGTTTATGGACACTCCCTAAACTGATTTCATCAACAGTGAAATCATTTCTTAAGGCACGTTCTCGTAATAACGCCTATTTTTTTCTTTCTTTTTTACAAAAATTGCCAAATGTGCCTTTATCAGTGGTAACTCAATGGGCGATGTGGGTTGAAGCTGTACTGTTTTAAAATGAAAATTTTGAGGCCATAAAGGTAGTAAACGACTTTGATAATGGAGAGGTTGTGATAGTTTGTCAGTATAAGGAAGCATTTAACATTTATAGAATTAAAACCATAGCTGTGATTATCACTCATTTTTCCTAGATACTGCGAGTATTAAAGCTGGAAACTCGAGGTTTGATGTTGAATGAATCTATTAAGTTAATTGGTAAAATGCGCATTGCCAGAGGTATTCCTGTGTAAACTTAAAAGTGAAGTTTGAAAATATTTTGAACAATAACCCAGGTTTTGAACCTTTGTGACAAATTGATAGTTTTAGTAATGGGACTGGTGAACAATGACTGCTAATACAGAACCCAATTTCAATTACTGCCCAGTTACAACGGTGAATGTGGAATGGTCCATATTTTCAGAAATGAAGAAACAATCTTACCATTGAATATTTGGAACAGTACCCGATTGTTTGTTTATTAAAGTAAAAAAAGTTAAATAATTATTAATTATCAAACTTATAAATTTATCAACTACTTACTAATTGCATGCAGATTTTGAAATAAAGAAATCTAAAAATTACTATTTTATATTATATAATGTTGCATATTTCGAAATTTTTCATGCATATTTGCATGTATATTTCTAGCTTTTTGTGTTACATATAATACGGTCTATAGTGTTGGGGCATGGAAAGATATTGGGTTAAGAATTAAAATGAATGCATGGAAGGGAAAAGATGACCATGGCCACAAGCTGGCACTCAATTTCAGGCAAAGGGTGTAGGAAGATTCTCTTTTTTAGGTAAGGGTGTCAGGGATTGAAATAAGTTACCGAGAGAAATTATAAATAATTTACCAAAAACGTCGAATGAATTTAAAGTTGAAATTTGTATGTGGAAAGGGCACAGGAAAGGAAGTAAAAAGGATGCATAAGGAAACTACCACTGGAGCGTGCGCTCCATTGTAATAAAGATTTTGAATTAGATTGTTTTTACATAAGTAAAGAGGAGGAAGTATAATTAGTATTGGCTTCTTATCCAGATGATATGACAAAGTAAGTTCTGATTTTATATTTTTTTCTCTTGTTTTTAGTCGGCTTTGATTTTTACATGTTATAAACTTTTCTTTGAAAAAATGCTATCAAGCACTGAATAGTGTTGACTTGAATCCATATTCTCTCAGACATTGGCCCAATTGTTGTTTTCCTTTTCTAGCTGTTGATGCAAATAGTTTGTTGTGTGTTTTAATAGCAAAAAAATTAATATTATTAGGAAGAATAAGCCCCTCTCATTATTCCAAAGATATCTTCCAAACATTTTTCAAATTTCATTTAATGTTCAATTATCCTTTTCATGCACTAACAACTTTCATATAATTACAAGTTAAAAAAATATCACTTCTTTAACTGATGTTTATAAAAAAAGTGCATCGTCGGGTACCAGTATATGCAAACATGTATGTGTTGCCATGAGTTCATTAATCAGAATTACTCACAGAATGTTTGTATGAGCAGACTAAACTCCACACTCTGGACTGAGTGAATTGCATGCTACTTATAAAGAGAATAAGTAAAAACAAAATTCTTTGATGAAGGAAGATGACAAAGGTAGCTGTCTAAATATTGTGTTTTTAAAACACAATCTGGTGGCACACTTGTGAAGATTTTTACTGTACTCGTACACTGGAAAAGTCTCCATTGTTGTAATAAGTAAATTGTGAAATAGCATTACATAAGATATGATTTCAGATTATTGATGTTACATATTCCTTCTGCTAATAAAAAAAAATGATCAGAAAGTAAAGAATATTTGAATGACAGGTTATATTGGGATTCTTTTCAGATGATTGGGAGATTCCATTTGAGGACATAAGTGACCTCAAGTGGTTGGGTTCTGGAGCCCAAGGTGCAGTGTTCAGCGGCAAATGGCGTAAGGAGATGGTGGCTGTAAAGAAAGTGCGAGATCAGAAGGAAACTGACATTAGGAATCTCAGGAAGCTCAATCACCCTAACATCGTTCAGTTCAAGTAAGCAATTTAAAATCTTATTCTGAAGCATTGTTATTTGTTTTTGTCTTTATAATATCATGGAAAACCCAAATCAGCAGTAAATATTTGATATCAAATTTTTGAATGTTTATCAGACAGCCACATGGTAGCTGATTGAGTTAAGTAAATTGTTCCACAAATAACTTTACAAAGTCATGGCAAGTTAATATTTTCCTCATTCATATTATGAATTTGTTGGATAAGATGTACCAATGCGCCAAAAAAATTGGGGAAAATATTATTACAGATACTGGCTTTCTGACATCAAAGTATGTAATTAGAATAGAGTAAGTTTACTTATAACTTCATCATAAATTGTGAGTCAATATAAGGACAAAATATTTTTTCTAGTTCACATTTATTTAATTTTAAGGTAGATGAAATTTCCTTACTCTATAAACTTGCAATAAGGCAGAGTTTATGTAGAACCTTATGAAACTGTATTGAAACTTTTCTTAAGTGTGTAACTATACTTACTAAAAATTATTGTTTGCAGAGGTGTTTGCACACAAGCTCCATGCTACTGCATTGTTATGGAGTTCTGTCCATATGGCCCTCTTTCCAATCTACTTAAGGAAGGTGAGGAAGTGCCTCCTACTCGTCTCGTAAAGTGGGCGAAACAAATAGCTTCAGGGATGCATTACCTACATCAGCATAAAATCATCCATAGGGATCTCAAAAGCCCTAAGTAAGTAAATGAGTAACTAATGGAAGTAACGTGCTTTAAGCAGGAACCCTTTTGTAGATCATGATCTACCTATTACTAAAAATGATTTGATGAGAGTTCGTAACAGCTTTATTTTATTTTTAATAAAATTCAAGTAAACATAAACATATTTTGTCTAGTGGAAATTTACGAATGTTTCAGTGCTTTTAAACTTGCTTAATATTATACACTGAAGAGCCAAAAAAACTGGCACACCTGCCTAATACCATGTAGGGCCCACACGAGCATGCAGAAGTACCGCAACATGATGTAGCAGGGACTTGACTAATGTCTGAAGTAGTGCTGGAGGGAATTAACACCATGAATCCTGCAGGGCAGTCCATAAATCCGTAAGAGTACGAGGGGTTGGAGATATTTTCTGAACGACATGTTGCAAGGCATCCGAGATATGCTCAATAATGTTCATGTCTGGGGAGTTTGGTGGCCAGCGGAGGAGTTTAAACTCATAAGAGTGTTCCTGGTGCCACTCTGTAGCAATTTGGGTGTGTGGGATGGTTGCATTGTCCTGCTGGAATTGCCTAAATCAGTTGGAATGCACAATTGACATGAATGGATGCAGGTGATCAGCCAGGATGTGTACGAACGTGTCACGTGTCACAGTCATTTCTAGACATATCAGGGGTCCCATGTCACTCCAACTGCACATGCCCCACTCCATTACAGAGCCTAGCTTGAACAGTCCGCTGCTGACATGCAGGGTCCATGAAATCACGAGGTTGTCTCCATACCTGTACACGTCCATCCACTCGATACAATTGGAAACAAGACTTGTCAGACCAGGCAACATGTTTCCAATCATCAACAGTCAAACGTCAGTGTTGACGGGCCCAGGCGAGGCGTAAAGTTATGTGTCATGCACACAGCAAGGGTACATGAGTTCCGAAAGCCCATATCGATGATGTTTTGTTGAATGGTTCGCACGCTGACACTTGTTGATGACCCAGCATTGAAATCCGCAGCAATATCCAGAAGGGTTGCACTTCCATCACGCTGAATGATTCTCTTTAGTCAGTGTTTGTTCCAGTTCTTGCAGGATCTTTTTCCAGTTGCAGCGATGTCGGAGATTTGATGTTTCACCAGATTCCCGATATTCAAGGGGCACTCGTCGCTACCTCGGAGATGCTGTGTCCCATCTCTTGTGCGCCAACTATAACACCACGTTCAAACTCATTTAATCATGATAACCTGCCAGTGTAGCAGCAGTAACTGATCTAACACCTGCGCCAGACACCTGTTGTCTTATATTGCCGTTGACAACCGCAGTGCCGTACTCTGAGTGTTTACATACCTCTGTGTTTGCATACATATGAATATACCAGTTTCTTTGGCTCTTTAGTATATTTATTATTATAAGAATTAATGAAAGGCACTAAACACTTATTTCTTCTTCTTCTGAATACTTGATTCTGCTCATACTTTTATACGCAGTAATGACTATTAAAATCTCGTATAAAAATTGTAATATAAATTTTTAAATCTTTTTTCAATTTCTAGTGTTCTGATTTCCCATGAAGAAAATGTGAAGATAAGTGATTTTGGAACAAGCCGTGAATGGAATGAGAACAGCACAAAGATGACTTTTGCTGGAACTGTTGCTTGGATGGCACCAGAAATTATTCGAAACGAACCATGTTCTGAAAAAGTTGATATCTGGTAAGTAGATACAAAATATGGGTTGTCAGCATACTCAGTATTTAATAACATCTATTTTAAATACATAAAACAAATTGGCAGTCGAACAGCAAATCCCCAACAAATTTATACCATGAAAGCAGCAAATTTTCAGTCTAAATGAGAATTTAATTACAAGTAAGAAAACTTGGAATAAATGAGTCAAAAAAAGTTTGATTAATATTTAGAATATGAATGTTGATAAGGAACTTCTTATTTAAATAGTGTTACCAAATCTCTTATCAAACACTGAATTCAGCTGGTCATTACAAAATGCTTCTTTATGCAGCAATATTAACATAGAAAGGAAAGACAAAGTAAATCCACTTCTTACCAAGGTTGAAGGTGAGAAAGCTGTGGTGACAAAAAACACTGTGCAAACACAATATTTACGTCATAGGTCAAAATCCTTAACTGTCATTGTAGAAGATGAAGCATGTAACTATATTCATAATAGCACTTGCTGTCAAACCAGCAATTGTGCCATTCACTAAATTTAAATTTAATTTAATTGCAATGGAGCTCATGCTTCGGTGGCAATTTCCTAGTCATCTATTTGTCCCCTTCCTTTCTTATTATTTATTATCTTATATTCTTTCTGTGTAAATTCCTCTGGCAATCTATTTTTGTCCTTTACAAATTTTAATTCTTTGAGAATCAGTTCCCTTGGTAATTTATTCCAGTCCTATCTATAAAAGAAAATTTTCCCATTCATTATGCATGAAATACCAGCTTGTGGTCATGACCATCGTTTACCTTCCATGCACCTCTCTCTATTCTTTGACCAATATCTTTCCTGCCTCATCACCAGTATATACCTTGCATACCCCCAGCACTCTCTTCATCCTACTCCTGTCTTCCAATGAATCCCATTACAGTTCTTTTATCATATCATAACTATTCTGCCTAATGGTCTAGCTATAAAATTTCATGTCTGTGAATCCTGTCCACCATTTCAATCTATACTGCATACGTTCTGTCCTTTGTACTTCACCACCAAGTCTTCAGCAATATGTTCAAAAGGCCAACATGCACTTATCCCGCCCAAAAAAAAAAAAAAAAAAAAAAAAAAAACTCTTTCTGCTCACTTTCTCTTACTCCATGCATCATATACAAGATATTCTTAATCACTGCAACGACATATTAGCCATAGAGTCACAGGAACACTTGTGCAAACTTTCCACCCACTTCAAGAGCTACCTGAAACTCCTACTTGTATTTTAATCACCTAATAACTGAGTGACGTCACTAATGTTTGATGCATGAGTTTTTGATTCTTTGTTGATTATTGCAAAAATTCTTATTTTTGATAAAACTGAAGAGATTGTATTTGTTTCAAAGGTCATATGGAGTTGTGCTGTGGGAACTATTAACATGTGAGGTGCCCTACAAGGATGTGGATTCATCAGCCATAATGTTCGGTGTTGGTAACCATTCCCTTCATCTGCCAATCCCAAAAACTTGCCCAGATGGTTTTAGACTGTTGATAAAACAATGTTGGAATGACAAGCCCCGAAACAGGCCAGCTTTCAAACATATTCTGATGCATTTAGATATTGCTGCTGTTGAGGTTCTTGGCACAGAACCTGAGCAATATCTCAAGACACAAGTAAGTATTCATATTTTGTTCATCTGACAGAGAAACTTAATTTCATTCTCATAAAATTATAAGAACTCTCTGAAAATTACGAAGAATTTTATCTATTAATTTCTATATCCCAGGCCACATGGAAGGAGGAAGTCCGCACTAAGATGATGGAACTTCAGTCAAGTGGATCACAGCTTCCACGATGTGAGGAAGACCTAGTAAAGAGAAGAAATGAAGAGCTGCGGCATGCACAAGATATTCGAGAACACTACGAACGGAAACTTGATAGGGTTAATGACATTTACCTAGAGATGCATGCCCATTTCTTGCAAGTGGCAGAACAGAAAAAACAGCTGAAGACTCGTTCTAGGCAACTTGAACAGTGGGAGCAGCAACTGAGGAAGTGAGTTAGTTTTAGAAAAGTGCTGCATGTTTCAAAGGGAAAATTGGAAAGTAAACATTCAGGAGGGAAGGAAAATTTCCTTACGAAATATGATACTCTAATCCTATTTTCCCCCTTCATTTTTCAACTCTGTAGAAAAGATTACCTTTCACAGCATGACTGCACTGTAGAATATCAATAGAAGTTCACATTTGGAGAATCAATTCAATGAGATTTCCTTTTAGTATGAGTGAGAAATATGTGTAAATCATCTTTCTTGCCGATGATAATAGTAGATTAATTTATAAAAAGATTTCTGGTTAGAAAAATTTATATTGGCTTTATACTGCAATTCTAAACAAGTTGTCTGATAGAATCAAACTGATATTTGAAAGAAGTAGTGTTATTTCTGGGAGAGGAAGAGGTGAGGGAGGGGGGGGGGGGGGGGAGAAATCACCAGATACAAATTGACAGTTACAAATTTTATCTACAGTATACTAACAGAACAAACCTATCACAATTAAAATTAGTTCACATCCTGTCCAGTTACGGACTATCGCTTGAACATTTTGTTCCAGTTAATTCCTCTCTCCCTTCTCTCTCTCTATCACTCTCACTTTTTCTCTCTCCATTTGTTACTATTGTAGTGCATTAATTGTTGTTCATAAATTAAATCCAATGGAAATGTTTATTTATATGGATTTCATCTTTCTGGAGTATTGTCAGCGGCGAATTATTTATATTGGTGTTAATAGATTTTGTAAGTGTATTTCTGATTTTCACAGAGCATGTTCAAACATCTGCTATAAAAATATCAGATTTATACAGCACAGATACATAAAACTGATACTAGTTTCTCCAAACATAATATCTTCACAAAAAAAGTGCATATACAAAACTTACTAACATCAATATAGATAATGCATCACTGATGAAGTCTCAAAAAGACCAAACATATAGGATGATAAAATATTAAAAGAACTGAATTAACTAAGTAACTGCAGAAAAAAAGGTCCACAACATTTCATTATAGTGCATGTTTTTTTTTCTTCAAATGTTTGAGAAATAAAAAGTATTCCTCTATACCTTATCTAATAGGAATATTTTTAACTTGTGTTTTAATACATCTATAAGATATTTATGCTTTTGGATTTCAGGGTAAAAACAAAAGAGTGATGATAATTTTAAATTTTGTTTCAACAGGCGTGAGAAATATATAAATATAATGCAAGCATCAATGAAGAGCCAGAAACCAAGTATTAAGAAACGGAATCCCCTCTGCAGCATGTCAACAACACCAACTTCTCCTGAGCTGCAAAGTACAAGTCCAGAATCCCCAAAGAACTGGGCGGAAGGAGTATGTAGCTAGAAATTAAAAATATTTATATTAATGTTTTTTTCTAAAGTATAATTTAGCTTCATTGCTGGTAATTCTCGGAAATTACTCGAATGATTAACTTTACAGAAAGCCTCAGGGCTGCCAGTAGTATCATATTTAATTACGTATGTTCTTAAATTATGGTCAGAAATTAAAAAATAAAGGCCAATTGCTAGGGGAAGAAATGCAGGACCATATTACATAGCTCATTTCCTCAAAAGTTTGGTAGAATCATTACATACAATGAATCTGGATTCACCACATTTCCTACTGAAATGTAAATTTCCTGTATTGCTATAAATATGAGTGCTAAGGATAACTTTAATCTAGTACATTTGTTGATTCTTGACTAGTTCTCAGTAACCCACAACACAATCAGTTTCAGATATGATAAAAATACTTGTTGGGAATCACTGGAGGGCATAATATGGGCAAAGAGAGAGGTGGGCGAGTATATGTTGGTGATAAGGCTTTGATGGATACTGGACAAAAAATTAGGGATGAGAATAATGGCCGTGGCCACAGACATAAAAAAAAAAAAAAAAAACTTGATTTCAAACATAAGGGAGTGAGATTTTTTCATTTTGTAGCTGAAGGAGATAGGTCCTGGAATAAGTTATCAAGAAAGGTTATTAACAATATACCTTGAAAAAAAATTAAACATGATTCATAAACATAAGTAGGTATATAGCAAAATTGTCACTGGACCATTAGCTCCATTACAAGTAACAATAATGAATGATAAAATATAAATACTTCTTGAAGAAGAATTTGATAAGAAGCAAGATTTTACGTATGTTCTTAAATTATGGTCAGTAATTAATAAATAATGGGCAATTGTAACATACTACAGAAAAAAGGTATGAAGTGATTTTGCTAACTGAGGCATTTCATACGATGTCAAAACCAATTGCTAGTATTTTACCTTGCAATTGTGTTTTAAGACAATGAATTTACAAATCTTAGAATAAACATTTCATATACTTATTTGCTATTTAGACTAAAGAAATTTGAAAAGACTGCATATTGGTTGTTGTTCACTTCATGGTGCACAGGATTAAATGTATTAATAAAGTTGCAAATGTTTTAGAAAGTATGGAGCTTACAAATATGGTTGAACTGATATTTTGCTGAATTCTTTGCAGAACAGATTACTGTTTCTATGGTATTAGGAATAATTCTGTCATGCTTATGTCTTAACCAGTATGGGCAGGTGCAAACAACACCAACTGATTTGGAATCATTCTACATATTTTACATGCATTGTGTTGAAAATACCTTTGCTGCCACATGGAACATAGACTGGAAAGGAGAGCATTTTAGTTAGGATTGATTTGAATTTGATTAAATTTTCTTTATAATTTGAAACAGTAAAATTAAAAATTCCAGGCTTCTGAAAAATCTTTCATGCATTTAAAACCTTCTTCCTCTTCTCCTATCTTCTTTTCTTTCTTCTTTACCTAGAAATTTTCTGCAAAAGAACCATGTAACTGCAACAATCATTTTTGAAATGACTTCATTTGTTAAACATGATTTATTGATTGGTGCTGACAATAAAAGTGCTGTTAGCCAATAAAATAATAACGAAGGAAAATGAAAATAGGGGATAGGTAGCTTAGTAGTTACTTAGTAGTA
>JARYHS010002317.1:0-29840 GCA_031002005.1 Vandiemenella viatica
CAAGCAACCTTTTGCAGTATCTGAACGTAAAAGCCAGAGGGCATGAAGAAGTACGAATATATTAATAAATTGTTGTTTATGCCTTAACGTAGACATGTGTATTGAAATAAAACAAAAGCAGTCTAATCGGTAATAGATATAGAATTCTAAAATTTGACAATTCAATTTGAAGTTTATAAATACATTGTGAATTATTGAGAAAACAGAGAAGTGTAGAATAAAGGATTGAATTTCATTATTCCTGTAGATAAAATAAAATATACTTATCGCTAACTGAATGTATTAGAGGGCGGATTTTTTAAAAAAATAATTTAGTACTGCTGCTAATTACGAGACGTAAGTACTGTGCTTGTGAAGGATATAGGGGCGCGCCGGAGACAAACAGGCCAATTGTTCGGCCGGGCGGCACGCCGCAACGCTAATCGGTAAACAGTTGCGCTCTCAGCAGTAAAAATAAAACCATCAGCATCCTCGGCGTTTACGAGCGGACTTCTCTGACACGGGCCGCGGCGGCAGAGGAGGGGAACCAGTTCCTAAACGGTGGCCTTAATTATGAAGCGCCGGTGCTTTTAAGACCTCTAAGTTGAATTTCTACTCGGCATTAAGCCTTTTATGCGTCTTTTATTACTCACCTTCGACCAGCTTTATTTTTTACTGTTGTATTTTCTAGCGTTCTAGAGAGTTATGGGCCAAACTGCGTGCCAATACTCATAAACACGACAAGGGTAAATAAATATATGCATAAATTATTATTGCATTCGGCGATCTTAGGTTTACCGCACGGCTCAGCTCTCGGACCGGTATTTCTCTTTGCCGCTGTGTGTGTGTGTTCGAGATATATTCAGATTAGCGGCGCCAGAGAGGCGGCGCGGACCTAACTGTAATGGCAGCCCCGAACAAAAGACGGAGCACACGGCGGAGCCGCGTCCGATAAATCAGACAGAACAAGCGATTAGAGACGATGACTAATGCCGACCGTAATTCAAGCTGCGTCCAGGAAACACGGATACGGTTTCATCTCTCTGTGGCAGGTGGCAAGATCATCACTGGAAGGTGCAATTAACGATATTTCAAAAGGCAGGTATAGTATGTATGTACTGTAGGTAGTATTTTTCAAAGCTGAAATGTGAAAGCAGTAGAAAGTATTTAGTGTGCGATATTTGTCTATCCTAAGTGCTTTGACAGTTTACTCTTCTTTAGACCCGATTTCTAAGCGAACGGAGGTTTAATATGCTGTTCCCTAACTTTAGTCTTTGCGCTGTAGGAATAAGTTATGCAATTGCTACAATTGAACTTTTTTTCATTGTATGAGCACATTACACATTTACTGTAGGAATAGATGTAAGTGTCGCCATTACAGCAGTTAATGCATTCTGAGCCTTTTTGTTTAAAATTATTCTTTTTTGCGTAAGTTTCTGACACCTTAATGTTGTGAGCGTGTGGGAAATCGGTGGGAGCGGAATGGACAGCAAAGGGTTGATTTCAAATGGTAAAATGCAGTTTGTTGGAACATCGTTTAATAACTGGTTTGAAAACTGTAGCACGAATACAAGAGGTGAATTTATAGTTAGGAAGAATCCCGCAACCTGCTACTGGGTTGGATGATTAACTAGTCCTGCTGAAAGTAGCTACCAGAAACGAGATCGGTTAGAATTTCCTTTCGGTCTAGCACAAGGATTGCGGTCGCAATGTTGGTCTCCCGTTAAATGAGGAATAATCAGTCTATCATTGCGATGGCGAAGATTTTCCTGGCATTCACTGGGTGAACTCATCATTGTGGAAGGCACGATGGATCAGCACAAGTACGTATCAGTCCTTGCGGACCATGTCCACCCCTACATGCGAATAATTTTTCCTCAGAATGATGGCATCTACCAACAGGACAATGCGAGGTGTCATACAGCTCGCAGAGTATGTGCATGGTTCGAAGAGCACCAGGATGAGTTTTCCTTACTCCCCTGGCCAGCAAACTCACCGGATTTAAACCCAATCGAAAATCTGTGGGACCACCTCGATCGGGTTGTTCGCGCCATGGATCCTCAACCGCGTAATCTAGCGCAGTTGGCCACGGCACTTGGGGAATGTTTTCCTGGCATTCACTGGGTGAACTCATTATTGTGGAAGGAACGATGGATCAGCACAAATACGTATCTGTCCTTGCGGACCATGTCCACCCCTACATGCGAATAATTTTTCCTCAGAATGATGGCATCTACCAGCAGGACAATGCGAGGTGTCATACAGCTCGCAGTGTATGTGCGTGGTTCGAAGAGCACCAGGATGAGTTTTCCTTACTCCCCTGGCCAGCAAACTCACCGGATTTAAACCCAATCGAGAATCTGTGGGACCACCTCGATCGGGTTGTTCGCGCCACGGATCCTCAACCGTGTAATCTAGCGCAGCTGGCCCCGGCACTGGAGTCGGCATGGCTCAACATCCCAGTGAAAACCTTCAGAAACCTAATTGACTCTCTTCCTGCACGCCTCGCAGCGGTCCGCTCTGTCAAAGGTGGTTTTCTGGTTTTTGAGAGGTGGTTACATTAATGTGACTCGACTGTGTAAATAACGTCAAAACAATTGAATGTTTGTGCATTTATTGAACTCCCGAACGCGTTTCACTTCTTTTGAAGCAGCACCTTTAGCGGGTTCTCCTGTTAATTACGCACACATGTTACAATTTGGTTATGTTGTTGTGTTTTGTACAGTGGAATTATTATCTAAATTATAATCTACTTACATTTTTCGGTCTGTTGCATTCACTTAAGCTTCGCTCTCAGCAGCAGTGATTGTTGCTTTCTTTGTGAGTAGTGATTCATTTTCCAGATAGTTATTTACTAGTGATTATCACTGCACTGCACTTCACTGCACTGTACTGCATGTTTATTCCGAATGGCCGGTCCGTTTTGTTTACTGTCGCTATGCGGTGCTGTTTTGTTTTTTAGTCAGTTTTAGATTTGTTTGGCACGTTTTTCCTAATGTAAATGATTGGAATTAGTTTTTTTTTATGTTTTCGTGTGTCCTTGTTTAATGTTGTTTTGCCTGTGTCGATATTTTTGCTTTTATTTTATTTTCAGTACTGTGTACCGGGTATAGTGTCGGGTGCGTCAGGTTTGTGTATTCGTTTATTTTTCATTTTCCTTCTGTTAGTGATTTCTGTATGTGATAATTCCCCAGGAATGTTAATATTTGTGGTTTGTTGTTGTTAATGGTATTTGCATGTCTGTGTCAATATTTCTTGAGTGGTGTTTGTGTTCCTGTAAGTGTTCTGGAAATGTGGAATTGTTACTATATTTTAGTTCTCTTAGGTGTTCCTTGTATCTGGTATGGTAACAATCGTAGCTGCTTGCATCAAAATATAGTTAAGTGCGCACGTACAGAAGGTTATGTTGCGCATTTACACTAGCAAATTTTTCCCTTCCGTGCCCCAAGAAGTTTCACTTCAAAAAGCGTAATTTTAATGTGTCCTGCCTAGTGTTGTAAAAAAAACGGTTTTTTTTCCTGACTTAAATGAAAAAAACGAAAAAACATGTTTTTTTCTGGGACATGTTTTTTTTGATAACTACTAAATTTCATATGTTTAAGGCATTTATCGTTTAATATGACTGTTTTAGAGTTTATACTAAGTACTTCTCTTAATTTTTAAATCTACTATATTTTTCTGGTTCAGTAGGAAAAAAAATTGCAAAAATATTGGCAACATTGACTGAAGTATTCTTTTACGAACGGGTATTTCCCGAATAGGCTCGGTTGCACGAGAAGGAATCCCCGTTCTTTGGATTGATACTCACTATTTGAACTAGTGCTGCCAGCCCTACAAATTTATCTGTAGACCTATGGATCTTTTCAAAAAATTAGGAATTTTAAATTTATCAACGGTTTTTTGCCTCTTTTTATTACTTATTGTGGTTTCCTTATATTCGTATACTTGTTAAACTCGCAGCATATAGTGATACTGAGTCATTAAATTGTCAGTTATTATGAATCATTTCCATGCAACCGTTGGCATAAACCAACGATTGAAAAGAAATAAAGCTCCTATTTTGTATGATAATAGATTTAAATTCAAACTTAAAAGACCGTAATATGGAACTATCGGTGCAGTTTTTATGCACAGTGCGTACTTTGCTCACAATTTAAAATTGCAATCTCAAAATCTTTTGTGTACAATACAACCAGTAAAAGAAAATGTAACTACTTCTGACGTTATGGATCTAGAGGAGACAGAAGAAGAAACAGAAAATTCCGACTCCAACCGATGTAGTGTTGGTAGTGCTGATACTACTGACTGTGGTACTGACATAGAGGATGAATAAAATTATGTTACCTTTATAGATACATTTATGAATCATTATGTAAGACATTATATGATATAGTAAGATTTAAAACACACATGTAAAATGTAACTTCCGTAAATAAAACTATAATTTATCAAATATATTGTTTTATGAAAAAAAACAAATTTAGAAAAAACCCTGGGTGCTAGGTTTTTTTCATGTTTTTTTTCCACAAATCTGAAAAAAAAAACTAGTCCTGCCTACTTCCTCAGTTTAATGGGATCCCGAGTATTTCGTGTGCGAAGTGTTGCCTGAGTCGATTTGATTTTTGCGGTTGCTACATGTGGAGTTATCACTGTATAGCACTTTGGACATAGTGGTTGTATTGCAGACGCCTCCTCTTGTTACTAAGCGCTACTGTGCCTCTGTACCCCGCGCAACAGGTGCTGTGTTTCTGGTTGCCTAACGGGACAGCGCCTGTGCAGGCGCCAGCGCTCTCGCTAGTGTACCATTAATTACCGGAGACCACAATGGACAGACGGACCCACACAAAGCCTCAATTGCCGCCCTTCAGAGTACAGCACGGGCGGGTTAAATTCGATTTTGATCATAATGAGGAAATCATTCGGGCACAGTCGGAGTGCTCTCAGTTGCGTTTTTCTGCTGCACCGCCATTGAATCGCAGAACAAAGCTCGGCGGGATATCTGGCGGTTAACAAATTCACGCACGTGTATTGCTCAGTCTTCTGTAATGCGAACTCGGGGCAATTGTTAGCCCGCTTCCGCTGCTCTTGTTGCTCGTTAGCTGCCCAGTCTACATTTCAATGAACGCCTGACGTTCGCTGATATGTATTCATTGGTATAACCTGTTCTGATTCGAACGTCATCCTTGGCACATTTATCACACGATAAACGAAGGCTAGTCCTCTGCGTGGTGCTACACAAACAGAAAGCGAATACATGGAGTCAAATAACTCGCACAGTGTATGTTGAAACTAGGATACCATGAGAACGTAACGGCAAAAATTGTTCAGATAACTATAATAGTTAACTATGTACGTTCTCGCGGCGGCAATGCTTTATAAAAACTTCTCGGGTTTCAAGCCGCGTCAAAATTGAGCCGTCTGGCGACGTTTCGGAAGCTTGCACTGCTTCCATTGTCAAGCCCCCGCTTAACTTCAGTAATTTTAAGCGGGGACTTGACAATGGAAGCAGTGCAAGCTTCTGAAACGTCGCCAGACAGCTCAATTTTGACGCTGCTTGAAACCCGAGAAGTTTTTATAAAACTATAATAGTGTTTGAATAATATAACGAAAGGTTCTTGTCATCAAACACTTCTTATTATGCAAAGATTAAAGTGGTTTAAGAAGATCTTGGTGAAATCTGTTGAGTATCTTGACGTTTTCAGGCCATTTAGAAGAAAATATTGACAAATTTTCACAGTCATCCTGGTAAAAAGCAGCTTTTTTTAATTTTTTTTATTAAGAGTTCGTTCGTATTTTTCGTGGATTGAGAAAGTCTGTGTAGACTATTACGAAGGTAGTGGATCTGACGAACAATTTTGTTGATCTATGAACATTTATGTTTTTGTTTCCGTTTCATTAAGCACTTAGTATATTTCAATTTCAAAATAAATAATGCTATTTGATTATCACTCTCCATTACCTGGTACAGGAATTTGTACCGATTTTTTAAAGTTCCGTACACAACGGGAAACGGACACTACTGCTATAGCTTCGCTGTCAATCTGTGGTAGATACAATTTTTTCTTCAATCCTCCACTGCTTTTGCGACAGATTTTTTTAAAAAAGAAAAGCAACATAAATAAAGGAGGCAACAATACGACGCAAGAGAGCCACAGAATTATGGCAGAAATGCTAGGTTTCAAAAAATTGACGCGCTTCCACCCCGACAACCAAGATAACATAAGAAGCTGTACTCGGTGCAGTAACGAATCAGGTTATATTCTCAATATATTTGTTTCAAATAATGGGACAGAGTGGAAGCTTAAAACAGTATCATAATGAATATGCAGCAGGGAGAAGATACTTGATATATTTTAAAGGGAATTCAACAATAAGTAAGACGTAATATTTTTTTGATAAGTTAGGCGCAGCAAAATATGTGGAGGTTAATAATAATGGAGTAAAACTAATCACGTGTCAAGGTATCTCTTTTTTTCTAAGAATACTGTGAAAGATAGAAAGTGGGCCTGAATTGAATGCTTGCTGAGAATTATAGAAGATATAGAATTGTGGAATAACCGAACGTCAAATTATATACAAACGAAATTAGATTCTTTACGAAAAACATTCTGGTTTCTGATACAGCACATTGTTTCAGATTCCTGTCCCGTAGACTATTTTTTCAAGGCGACTTTTATCTGAAGTATCAGAAATCGAAATCAGGGTGGAGCTAAATTTGTTTTTTTATGCAATTCTACTTTTTTAATTTTAATTCAGTTGATTTGGTGTTTTTATATGATGGGATTCCGACTTTAGCTGAACTTATGAACTACATAAAGATTTTCTTCTTCCTTTCCTGATGGCTAAATATAATGAAAATTAGGTGAATTGTTAACGCGCATATGACAATTGTAATTCGGTGTTTTTTAACGGATTAAAACATTAAAGATGCTTGTAGTGAAACAAGAAGTAGTGCATTCATGTTAATGTTAAAATATAAATAATCATAAAAAGTGAACTGAAACAGCTTAACTGAAAACTTTTATTAATACCGGTTACCTTGCGAATTTCCGTGTTAACGATGCGACCCCTTAAAAAAAATTGAAAGTTATTTGTCATGTTAAAGTACACTGCTTTGATCGATAGTATTACATTACTGCTGTGCTATGCTGGGGGGAAGGCGTGAATTCAAGGAAGCCTTAACAATGGTTTTCGCAATCTAGGCCAATTCTGCGAGTGTTTTGAATTTCTGCTTAAATATTCCGCAAAATAATTATGACGAAATACCTAAAGTGAAGACAACACCTACCATCTGCCACGCCTCCACCATTTTTGTTTTGTTTTTAAAAGACAAACAATAGAATTATGACAATCGAACTGCCACATCAGAAGATTGATAGGGTAAAACGGTTCGAATACGATGACTAATTGCGTTTTTATCATACTTACTGAATAAAAGACCTAATTTCACAACAAAAGGTTTTCATAAAACCAGCGGACCATACATACATTATTCCAAAACCTTCAAAACGGTTTCAGAAAAATTAAGAGTTTCTAAAATTACAAATCTGCATCTTGCACATAGTGAGAAAATAAATGATAAATAGACTTGGCTCCTTGCACCATTGTTGGAATGTTTCCGTTATTCCTCAAGTCTGTAGAGACCCGAGCGGTGTTAATAAAATCCCAAGACAAAGGGAATACATTGCGACAGTTGTAAAGGAGCTCATACATAATACAGGCAGGCTGCGTGCGGTTGCTGAGGACTGGACCAGGCGACTTGATAGATAGAAGCCCTGACGAAGGCTCCAGGTTGGTACCGAAACGTTGGCGAGGCAGTAAAAAAACGCAGCGCAAATCCCGAAAAAAAGAGACAAATAAGTGCGATTTTTTACCAATAAAGTGGATTTTAGTCGTGTTTGTGAATGTAAACTGTTGATGTTACTGTGTAAGCATTGTGCAGAATGACACAGGAAAAAGCATTCGAAAGCAGAGAATTGTTATAAACACTTACGAAGAAACCTAAATCCTACAGCAGTAGCAAACTCTCTAACACCACGGACTTGATTGTTCAGTTGAGTGTAATTTTCGTGTTGATCGAGAGTACAGAGCTGCAAGTAACTCGGTTTCATAGGGGAACACTATAAAATGTAAATAGAAACTGAGGTCCATAGGATACGTTCCACTTAATACATGCTTGTTGAATATTGCGGTCATTACAACAAAAAAATTTATGGTATAATTTTAAAAATTAATTTAGGTTTCATTGTTTGGACGTGATGCTTTCAAAATTAATGGAACAAATTTTCCACGAAGGGTGTAAAGAGATTTACTATCACCTAAATTAAAGAAAATTATAAGAAAAAATTAATTACGGCACTAAAAAAGAGAAAAATATATCTTAGAACATTTTACTCGAAAAATCATCATTTTGTATATAATACACGAAGAAAATCAACTTTACCGAGCGATTATCACCAGGTATAAACCAATTTTTTTTTTTTGTGCGAAGGTATCAGGGTTATTATGGAAGCTTGGTAATAATGTAGGCTCTATAATAAATAATTAATTGAAATATTATTACTAATTAAAAAGACATAGCTGCGTAAATTAACGTGTATTTCGAGGAAATTCATAGAGTTACAGAAAATAGTTCCAGTGGCTTCTTATACCATAAAAATGTAAAGGAAATCCAATATTGAGAAAGTAGAGTTGGAAAGGGAACAATTATATCACTACACAAGCAATCCCGTAGCGATTATAATATCTTTTTAAGAACAGTAAATGTAAATCACAAATACTTTAGGTGCGCGCAGATTAATTACTTTAAACAAATCGCTATAAATATTATTTGTAGCTTTAAAGTCAAAATAGAAAGATTTTTGTTTAAAATGCTTTGCGATCTCGATTGATGCGATGTTATCAAAGATAACACTGTAATACTGGTTTAAACATTACAAAGAACTTATGAGTAACATATAAACGCCAATGGGTACTGTGCGAAGATTAAAATAGTATTACGTAATCATTGCGAAAGATTTTTTTTCTATTCACTTCTGTTATAATAACAAATACAACATAATTTATTATCAAAGGGTCGCAAAACGACTCTCGCGGGAATACAAGGCTGTAAATCAAAAGCACGCTGGTAACTTTACGGGGCTACAAACAGGCACGCGGCGGAGAAATATGGAGGTGAAGCACGGCAATTAATGCTGATTTAATATGACAGCTACTCCACTGCCAAAACAGGAATCGCTTTCACTTTTAGTGGAACGTAATGAAAAAGGGAAGACGGGAGTCATTAATTTAGCTAACAGTTCGCGAGTATAACATGACTGAGATTAATGATCTTTCTTACTCGGCCACTCTTAATCTAAGCCTAGGGAGGCATTGGCCTGTGAGATTTACTCATTGCAAAGCCACTTAAAGAATATTGAACATCTGTGGAGCTACACTTTTCATTTCTGTTGAATGAAAGTAATCTATACTTGTCCCTAACTTGCTGGATCTTTAATTCTTTACGCTTCCTGGATATTTGTGACGTTTAGTTTAACTGTGGTAGTTTTCACTTATATGTCTGATGAAAATTTCAAAAGTTTCTCACTAGTCATATTATAGAAGGAATACATTCAGTCCTTCATATTATTATTTAAAAATCAAATTATAAAGTATATCATGTGTTCCAAAGTTCAGCAAAATACTGCATTCAAAACGTACTTAGCTTTTGTAACGAAGCGAGGCATAATTCAGCTATTTAGTGTCTGCATAAAATTCACTTAAACTAATTTTTAACGTACTTAATGCGATATTCCGTGGTACAACATAAACTGCAGTTGAATAATATCTCTAATAAAAGCGGACTTAATAAGCGAAATAAACTTTTCCGCAACAGGAAATGAAACGGACCACCGTATAAACTCTAATTCAAAACCACGTAAAACGTGTTACCAACAAAATTGGCCGATTACTAATAAGCAGTTATATCAGATCAATATTTAATTTGAAATTAACAAAATAATCATATCGTTCAACGACCCCCCCCCCCTCCCTTCCCCTCTCCACGAAAAACAGCGCTGGTAGTGCACAAAATTGTAATATGGAAAGATTGAAATAGGCGAAACAAAGCGTCCAATAGAAATAAGAATTAAAGAACTCTAACAATATATAAGACTAGGTTAACAACGAAATCGGCTTTTGCAGGACATTTCTTGGAAGAACAACACGATGTGTAACGTACAGAAACTCAAGGTATTAGCAAAAGCAGAAGGCTATTTCCGCTGATAATCCGAGAAGAGGTGGAAATATTTAAACATTTATCGAAAACAAACAGAGACGGAGATAAAGGACTGAATAAAGTGGAAATCCAAACAAAGAAGAAGAACATCCTTGGAAACATTTCTGGTATAAGGCTGGTTTATTTGTTTTCGTTGACAACCAAAATGTTTAGTCACGAAGAAACCGAAATGTGCACCAGAAAATTCACGAAGACTTCTGGCGAAACGTTGGTGCAGTTTAACAACAATAAATAGCAGCTCAACAGCCGAATAAAGGACTCAGGTATAGATTTTTAGATCTTGTTAAATTGTTAGGATACAGTTCTTATGCCATTTTGTATTATTTATGTCCACAAATGGCTACATTATTGCTACCAATAGCGGCTCCATACCAGGTCGTACTACTGTGTATAACACACTGAATATTCTCAAATATGTCAGCACTGAGGAGAGAAACGATTTTAATTTGCCATCAAATTTGTGAGAAGAAAAACTAAAAATAACTATGAATACAGTGAAGGCAGTGAAAATATGAACGTGACCATCAACGAGTACTCGATTTTAAGCCTCAGAGGGTTGGAAAATTTTCTTTTGAGGTAAAATACGAAGGAAACTGCTGAACAATTTACTAAAAGCACTGAAATAGTTTAAAATTAAAATTCATAAAGAGAAAAAGTACGTGGGTGGTGAAATTCGGTGAAGTAATTTAAGGTAAAAAGAAAGTAGATGTGATTAGTTATCACCGGAATATAATGATCCTACTAATTTCAGTTCTAAATATTAATTACATTGTATCTGAGATAGATAGATATTGATTAATCGTATCTTTGTTTAATTATCCTTGGAATGTGTAGTGTTTTGATAGATGAAAATTATTTAAATTAATCGTAATTTCATTAAAAGCAGTATAGTTTCAGACACTGTAATTATGAATTTTGTGTAAGCAATAATGTTTTGAATGGTATTTTAAATGTTTAGATTAATTTAATTTGGTCAGTTTGATGCTCAAATGCTTTTAAATGTTTCATAATTTCAGTTAAAAGTATTTAGTCATGATTTAAAATAATTCCGTATGAGTTTAATTATTCTTGTGTTATTTATGTTGTTGGAGCAATTGTCAGTCGCTTCAAAAACTTTTTTTTTTTTTTGGGCTTATGGCTTAACGCCTCGTCGACGTCGAGTTCATTAGATACGAGAAAGGACTGGGGGGCAAGGAATGGGAACGAATTAGGCCGTGGCCTTTTTAAAGGAATCATTCCGGCATTCACCTAGAGTGATTTGGGAAAACAATGGAAAATCCAAATCTTGATGGCCGGACGGGGATTCGAACCCGCGTGCTCCCAAATGCGAGGTTAGAACGTCTCGAATATTTTCAGATGCCTATATAAGCTGCCGATCATCGCAACCGAAAAAGTTCGCCCAAATCGGTGCCAAACGAACATTAAGTAATTTGTAATGAGTTTTAAATCTTTGTGAAGAAGTTTAATACCTTTTACAACCATGCTTTTCTTAGTGTTTCGTGCAATAAAAGTAAGGATAAAAGTTTATCAACGTTGTTTTTAATTGGGAAACAACCCGTCATTCAGAAGATCAAGAGGATACAGCATACTTTGGGACCTCCTGGCAACCAGGAAAATCTGCAAATCTTCGTAACACAGTAAAAATAATACGTTAAAAATAGTATAAAAGATTAAAAACGCGAAATCAAGTGAAATCTGATGATAGTTATGTAAAGAATTATTTTTCAAAGAAATTTTTTGCAATCTGGAAGCTATCAACGAGGAAAAATCCTAATTTTAATTTGTCAAAGTGTTTTAGTATACTTATACTCTGCTGCCGGATTTCATTTAATTTCGTTCTACATAACATGAATGTAATCAGTGTGACGTATAGATTTTCACGACATTAACATAATTCGTATTGCTTGAAAAAAATCTGTGCTGGGTGAGACATTGCTCCTCGTATCTGCAGGGCACGAGACTTAACGGCAGTTTATCACAGCGAAAAAAAATGGGCCACAGGCGGTAGTTTGATCGGCCACGGAATATTTATAAGTATCTGTAAAGGCAGTGGGGCCATTACATCAGCATCAGGTTTCGCAGGGACCCCAATTTCGCAGATGTTATCGGCTGCTGAGTGAACCTGCGCACTGCCATATGCTAGCTGGTGCCACGGATTATAATGATCTGACTCAACTGACCGCGGGGCAGCCTGGCTCCTTCGCTTTAGTCACTGCTGAGATTCCTGTTCGCTAACATACCAATCATCCACCAGGATCGTAGCAACATTTAATGTACAAGCTTGGAATTGTTGAGTCATCAAAATGTAATTTACATTATGGGAAAGCTGCTGGTTAATGACGACTGTCAACTACTAAAAAGAAATAGGTTAGCTTAGTTTAATTTCAATTGTTATGGCTCCGGTGGAATGTTCCTACCCTCTTCCCCCTCCCCCTCCTCCCCACATCATCTCATGTTATGATCTTTCACCACCTTCCTTCACCCGCCTTTTACGAATTCCAACTTTAAACTTTTTCAGTGTTTTCGGTAAACTGTCCATTATTTCCCTTGGCAATTTATTCCAGTCCCTGACTTTCTTACCTACAATAGAAAATTTTCCCACTCCCTGTCGTCCAAATTCAAGCGTCAGCTTATGATAATGGTCATCTCTTCCCTTCCATGTAGTACTTCTAACCCTTCCACTAATATCCATCTATGCATTATCGCGATTATAAGACATGAAAAAACCATGTTCTCTCTTTACCCGCATTAACCCTATAAACCCTGTAATCATAGAAAATAGTTACTTTTTTATCCGTGTACCTAATAAGCTGACTCTTCTTGGCATTCCATTTTTAACGACTCGGCTAGATATTCTGTTCAGATACTCTTGTAGCTGTTTACATTCCTCTCCTGCTTAAACCCTTTTGTGTAAGATTATGTGTTCTGTAAATAATCTAACTTTTGACTCCAACCCGTCAGTACAGTTGTTCATTAGAATAATGAACAGCAGTTGCCCCAACACACTACTCTCAGCCATTCCTATATTAACTTTTACCTCTTTTAATACTGCATTTCCCACCCTAAGTTTCTACAACGATCGGGAAGCGTCCTCCTGAGGCAGTGCAGAAACTATTGACTGGGGAAGCCTTCGACTGGATTTTAAATCACCGAGCAGACAGAGAATTATTATTATTTTTACTTATGGTATTACACCTCGTCAACGTCGAGATCATTACAGGCGGGATGGGATTGGGAACAAGGAACGGGGAGAAATTCGGCCATAGCCTTATGAAGTAAGCATCCCGGCATTCGCGTGTAGTGATTTGTGGAAACCATGGAAAACCCAAATCTGGATGCCCGGACGGAGATTCGAACCCGCGTCGTCACGAATGCGAGGCCAGAGCGTTACCGCTCAAAAGTCTGCTGGCGGAAACGTAGTGTTGCCATCTGTCTGCGAAACGTGTAACTTGCGTTCTCTATGGTAAATGTTTGTATAATGCGTAGTTCGTGAGGCGAAGGTTGGCCACCGTCCCAATATTCGTCTAGGTGATTGCGGGAAACCGCCTAAAAATCGCAATCAGTGCGGCCGGTAAGTGAGATTCGGGATTTGAGCCCGTTGTACCTCCCCAATCTAGTGTGGTTGCGCTTTAGCTCTCACAGCCACATTGGGGCTAGTTATAGTAGAATACCTTAAATTCCGAAAGCATCAGACAAAATAAAATTATGAAAACAAAACGGTGCGTGGTTCTCGCATCATTGAAAAAACTTTTGTTATTAGTCTCTAAATCGTCTTATTTTCTACTAAATATAACATAAATGTAACTATCTGCATCTATAAATCGAAAACCGGATAAATTTGATCATAAAAACTGAGAAACTACTGAGCAGATTTCTATGGGGTTTTCACCGTTTTAAAGCTTAGAATCTCAATTGAGTTGTTTGGTATTTCTTATGTTTCAACGTTACATCACGCACGAGCATTAAATGAAATTCTGAACGTGTGGTGACAAATCCCAAAGATGGAACGATTAGATGTTGCATACTTCACGATAAACATACAATATAATGTCTCTGACCATAGCATTTAAAGAAAGCAATAAAATCATTTTACAATTATAAATACTTTGCACACTAAACAAAACTCGAAATATTATTTCTTTTAATTTCGGATATTCAGTTTTTAAACGCCATAAATGACCACATGGAATGCGAGAAAACTAATCACGAAAAAACAACAGAGATATTCTGTCAGCACAACTGCAATGTCTCTGGCTATCCTCTTTGTCGTTCTGCTCAAAATAAAAAGTTGTAACTGACTCAAACAAATAAAAAAAAAATAATTTTGTTTTATATCTTGCTTAGTTCTGAATACTTGATATACTATTCTGAATACCTGATATTCAATTGTACAGGTACGGAATATATTTTTAATTTTGAGCACCAGTGCCAGATGAAGTAGAATTAGAAAAATGTTTAGCGCCAGTGGCAGTCAGCATAATAAGATATATCTACTGTTTGATACTGTGAAAACTCGGTCGATTCAGCAGTTTTCAGGTAATGCTAGATTATTCGTAAAATAAATGTGTCGTTATGTCTTAACACATACATTAAATTTTAACTTTGACCCCAAACTTTCAAATTCAAAAAATCCATTCAAAATCTGTATTTTCTGCGTGATGCCTGAATAAACAGACACATTCCAGATTCATTCTTATGTATGTAGTATGTATTAATGAGCGTACGGTCCATTAAAATCACTTTATAATTATAAATAGTTTGCACACTAAACAAAATTTGAAATATTATTTTCTTTAATTCGGGATATTCAGTTTTTAAACAACATAAATTACCGTATTGAGTGCAAGAAACCTAACAACGAAAAACCAACAGAGTTTTTCTTTGATCAAAATCTCTGTCAGCACAACTGCAATGTCTCTGACTATCGTCTTTGTCGTTCTGCTAACAATAAAAGTTTGAAACAAATCGAAAGTAAATAATTTTGTTTTATATCTCGCTTAGTGCTGAATACTTGATTTACAATTCTGAATACCTGATATTCAACTGTGCAGGTACGGAATATATTTTTAATTTTGAGCACCAGTGTAATAGGCAAAATTGTAAGTATAATATTTGAATTGTTAGAAAAGTAAAGCACGGCGATAAGTTGTCAGGCGGTCGGCGTAGCAGACATCGGCCGAGGAAAGTAGGTTTCGATAGCGTCAGCGGGTTGTGCAAAACGCTCAGCCGCAACACCGCAAGGAGGTCGCATGCGGAGGCTCGGGCAGCTAATGCAAACAGCTGACCCAGTAAATAGGAGCATTACGCGACCAGCCATCGAGATGTTTCGAGAACACGATGGAAGGTGACCACCTAGCCGTAGGTTAGGAAAGCGGTCACGCCGACGTCACTCTGGGTGTCGCGATATATGGACACGCCCAGGGGTCGTAAGAGGTCAGTCGGGGCTAGACCGTGAGGCTAGTCCAGGTCAGGTCAGTCTTGGCAGCCTGTCCGTCTGATTGATCAGTCTAGTCAGACACTATGTTGGTTAGACATCATTAGTACAGTAATTGACTGTCACTATGCCAGTTAGAGTATCTACCGCTGCGCGCCACCGCCGGGCAAGTCGTCGAGCAAGTAATTAATAGTTACGCATCATGATAGCCAAAGCATTCATCCGTTTGGAGCAGTAGCAAGCTATGGAGTTCTGTTGTAGGGAAACCAGCGAAGATGTATCATATGGAAATAAGGTGTCAATAAACCAAGAGGTGTACCAATAGAATGTTTCAGTAATAATCACCTCAACATTATTTACTCCTCAAGAAGATAGGTAGCGAGACAAGAAGAATGCCAAAGCCGTGTCATCGTGTAACACATCCTGACAAGTAAGTTACCGCACGGCCATATAGCCATTCAGCCATCCTTGACAAACCCGCGGCGGCAAACACGCCGAGGACCCTTGGTCAAGCCAAACGAGGACATTTGTTGATCAGTCGTGGTTTTCGAGCCAACCATCGTTTCCCCAAGAACAATTCCAGTTCAATAGAGCCGAGGTCGCAAACTGAACGTATGAAGGAAAAGAAGAAGAGGAAAAGAAGATAAGGAAGAAGGAAAGAAGGAAGAAGAAGAATGCGGAAAACAACGGAGACTGATAGGCTATTGCGTAAATCTAGCACTTTGGAGGCGGCGTGCCAAGATAGGCGAATCAGCGACGATTCGAACGGCGATCTGCGGGCAGCAGCAGCCGGCGCAGACATCTGGGCGGCAGAGTCGGGCACCAGTCCCGGTGAGCAGTTGGTCGCAGTAGCGAGCCAGCTGTCAGAGCGAGTTAGTCTTCGAGCGGAGGTGGAAGCTGTGCAGCGTCCGGCGCGGGTCGAGACTCTCACGTACGCGCAGGGGGCGTTGTCAGCAACTTTCCACACGGGGTGAGTAGTTTTCAACCCAAATCATGACTAGTACAGGGCACTCAGTCCCAAGCACAAACCGTGCAACAAGCCGGTAAGTGAAATTAGTCAACGGGTCGAAAATTTAGAAGTTCAAACAGTTTAGCAAAAGATGAAATGAAGAGAATTACAATTATTAAGCACTTTTTTATCTCCAAGTGTGACATTCAGTGGTGAACCTGGAGAGAGCGTTAAAGAATTTTTTTCACGCTTTGAAAATATAATTAATATGTTTTCTTTATCTTCACAAACAAAATTGCGTATTTAAAATCGCGCTTATCAGGAGCAGCATTCCGTCATATATCGGTTGATCATACTTGCAAAATAACCTGAGACATATTTAGGTCTTAAAGCAGAAGTTGATTCAAAAGATTCGAACCTAAACATAGCACTATGTTCTATCGAGAGAAGCTACGTAATACTAAGAGAAGGAGCGGCGGAATCCCTTCAGGAATTCGCAGATAGGCTTAAAGCAATTAACGATCACACATATGAATTGTCTGGTGATGAGAAACAGGACCTAATCACGTCCTATGAGGCGGATCAACGTCTATTAGCAACGTGGTTAGCAGGAATAGATAATGAGTTGTATGAACATATAGCTCTTAAAAGGACCAAGTACATTTGAACAAGCATTACAGTTCGGCATATTGTTTGATAACAGGTGAAAAACAGAACGACAGAAAGTAAGCCTAGACATCCTAATCAAGTGTTCTATGCACAAAAAATAGTTAAAATGCCATTTCTGTGGAAAGGACGGGCATGTTCAGAGAAATTGTTTTCGAAATCCTCAAAATCAAAGAGCAAATCGAGCTAAGCCTTCACAGGGCAAGTTTTTCGAATCCTAGAGTAAGTTTGAAACTCAATGTTCGCAGTATTATCACAGAAACACACAGGGAAGTAACCAAGGTAATAGGAATGATTACGGAAAATCGTAACTATCAGTGCAAAGGTAACCAAAGCAATGGTTCAAAAACGGGAGCTCCAGGGAATCTAGCCAGTGACAAGGTAAGTGGAAAAATAAATAAGCAAGTTCAAACTAGTCTATCCAGTCGGAAAACTAAAGCAAGGTAACCGTGAGCCGACCTGTTACCTAACATTAGAATCCCAATAGCACAAACTTGGGATAGTGTTAGGGGCAACAATCCGGGGATCTCACAATCACAACTAACTATCAGGGAAAAATCTGTAACTTCTTATTAGATTCTGGCGCGAGATTGTAACCTGTTATAGCGAAGATAATATGTGGAACAAAAGGGCTAAACCCACCCAATTGCCAAAATTAGTAGGGTTAGATGCTTCTAATGAGATACCAGTACGGGGAAGATTAAAGATGTAGAATTTGAAATCGAGGGAGGAAATTTTTTGACAGAGGTATATGTTGTACCTCTTTAGGTTAAAGATAGATGGCATTCTTGGATTACCATTTTTACGACAGTACAAAGCAGGTTTTGGAATTTTTCAGTCAGCACTATTAGTCTTAGGAATTGCCATGGCAAACGCCAGCTAGTAATTGCTCAAAGACCCTAAAAAAGCGTTTAGTGGGGAAGGCAGACGTGCAATCCTCTGCAGAAAAGACGCATTGGTCAATTGTAAAATCCGATGCCGTGTACAAAGTTCCAAGCTCTTCAGGGAGTATCTTTCACATTCCAATTCCTAAGGGAATAAGGTGGAAGTTGGGACTACCGTGGTAATAGATCCTTTGCCAGTGAACGAATTTTTAGATAAAGAGAGAACATATGTTAAACGAAGTATATGTGATGTTAGCATAAGTAAAGGTAAAGTTTGCGTTCCTGTCGTACTAGAAAACTTCGGGAATCGCACTGTAGAAATCCCTAAGAAACAAACATTAGCTAATGTGTCAGTGTTAAGTGACGATGATTTTTTGCAAACCACGTTCTCGCTCAGGTGAAAGTGAAAGCATAGATATAAAGCAGATAAGTTATGGTTCGAGCGTACCAGTAATTGATTTTAAAGATAAGATAAGTCATTTGCCAGAGCAGCAACAAGAGAAACTGGAAGCACTATTAAATGAATATATAACAGTATTCGCACCAAAACAAGCATTACCGGGAACTAGCCTAGTGAAACATCATATTATAACGGGGGATGCAGCGCCAATCAAAATGAAACCATATAGAGTCCCCATAAACCAAAGAAAAATATAGATGAATTAATCGAGCAGCAATTGAAAGATGGTATCATTCGCGAATCAGAATCAGCGTGGTCAGCTCCGGTGGTATTAATTCCGAAAGTCAATTGATGGGGAGGTACAATATCGTTTTTGCGTCGACTATCGACGTTTGAATAAAGTTACGGTACCAGACGTGTACCCTTTGCCTTCTATTTCTGAAACGGTTGATTATTTGTCAAATTGCAAGTACTTTTCTACCCTAGATCTGAAGTCGGGTTACCACCAAGTAAGCATGGCAGAACAAGATATCCAAAAACCGGATTCTGTACACCCAACGGTCTTTTTGAATATTGTAAAATGCCGCAAGGATTAAGGAATGCAGGAGCAACGTTTCAACGTCTTTTGGATACAATTTTTAGACAGATAAAGACGCAATATTGTTTAATTTATATTGACGATATTATCGTATTTTCTAAGTCATTTGACGAGCATATAAACCATTTAAGGGAAGTATTAGAACGTCTTAAAAAAGCTAATTTAACTTTATCATATAAAAAATGTCATTTCATTCACGAAGAGATCGAATACTTAGGTCATTTAATTTCAAAAGAGGGAGTGAAACCCCACCCAAGATTAGTTTCGGCAGTAAAGATTTTCCCACCCCTACGAAAGTCAAGGAATTGCAATCATTCCTTGGTTTGTCGAACTACTACCGGAAGTTCATAGAAGGATACGCAAAAATAGCTAAACCATTAACCAGATTGTTATTAAAAGACGCTAAATTCATTTGGACGGAAGAATGTCAAAAAGCTATGGATACTTTAAAAGATGTTTTAACGACACAACCTTTGCTATCAATCCCAGATTTCTCACGTCGTTTTCGACTTACTGTAGATTGTAGCCAATACGCGTGTGGCAGTGCTTTCTCAAGACTACAATGGAGTACAAAAACCCATATCCTACGCGTCCAGACAATTGAGTCCAGCAGAATCGAATTACTCAGTTTCTGAACGTGAAATGGTCGGTTTGGTATGGGGGATTAAATATTACCGTACCTATCTTGGGGCCGTGAATTCGATGTAGTTACGACCATAGTGCCCTTCAATGGTTGTTAAATTTGAAGGACCCTTCAGGTAGATTAATGAGATGGTCTCTATTACTTGCTGAATATCAATACAAAGTAATCGTGAAACCTGGTCGGGAAATAGGACATGCTGACGGACTAAGCAGAAAGGTAAGAACGCTGAACGTGCAGCAACCACTGTCGTTAGCGCAATTACCGATTCATCAGTCCCGTGACCCACAATGCGCAAAGTGGCGTCAACATCCACGCTTTGTTATGCATGGTGAAGTATTACACCGAAAAACAAGCAGGGTGATTGTGTAGTTGTACCTGAGATACTACGAGAGTTAGTTATGAAGCTACACCATGACTCATTCTATGGGTGTCACGCGGGTTACAAAAACACAAATCGCCTGATCGCGAGAGCGTACTGGTGGCCCTATAGGCAAAAGGACGTACGCCAGTATGTTGCGAGTTGTCTAACTTGCAGCAAGCGCGCGGGAGAATCCCGGCATAAAGAAAAATTACAACCATTACCAGAGACCACCCAACCCTTCCAAAGAATTCATATTGACGTAGTCGGTCCAGTAACAAGGAGCGAACAGGGAAACGCGTACATTCTAACCATAATAGACGCATTTTCGAGATATTAGTTATGATACCCCTCCAGATCAAAAGGCAGAGACAATAGCAAGAGCGTTTGTTGTGAAATGGGTATTGGTACATGGATCGCCCATTACCGCCCTGTCGGATCAAGGAGCAATTTTCTATCAGAAATTTTTACGGAAACTTGTAAATTATTAGGTATTGAAAAACTAAGGACATCAGCACTAAATCCCAAGTGCAATGGCCGTATTGAACGAACGCACAAAACAATAATAAAAGCACTAAGCTGTTACGTTAACAGATCGCATAAAAATTGGGACACGATCTTACCATTTATAGTTAGCGCATATAACTGTAAAATCCATTCTTCAACAAATAAAACACCGTATGAAATATTGTATGGTTATGAGATGCGATCACCATTCGCATTAGCACCGATTTCTAAAGACATAAATAACCCAGAAGTTAGAAGCCTAGCACACAAGTTAAAACGAATTTGGAGCAGCGTAAAGAAATCTAACGCAGCAGCATTCGCTAGACAAGCAAAGCAGTACAATAAAAAGGCCCAACCACAAGAAATTTTACCAGGATCATTCATTTTATTGAATAAACCGTATAGAAAACGAGGATCTACCTCTAAATTCAATGTTAATTGGGAAGGTCCGTTTGAAGTCGTATCTATACCATCAAACGTAACACTAGAAATAAAGCTACCAAATAGAAACGCGATCGTAAACAAAAACAGAGTAAAACCATATGTATGGCGTAAAAGCGATCAACAGGTTATAAGCAACACCGATAAACCACCACCGAGTAAAGAAGCGGGAGAACCGAACACAGAACCACAAGTAGGAGCAGTACCCAACCAACACTATCAGTTGCGGAATCGCAATAATAGTAAGACTTCACTAGCATTAACGGAAAGTCATAGCACACAAGGCGATACGGACGGAAAGGTAAGTCCAGGGAAACCGGGCGCAGCAGCGCTACAACCTGAGAAGGCGAGATAAAGATTAAAATAAATAAATTAAAATAGTAATAATAATAATAAATTCCGCAGTAAATGCAGTAAGTAGCAAAATTACAATAGCCATGCGCATGTCTCACTTGAAAGATAAGAAAGAACGCTAGTAAATTGATAAAATATAGTTTACGCGGGTTAGTCATAAATGTTTTTCATTGAGTTGTATTGAACGGAAATTGTAGTGTGAAACTAAAAGATAATAAATGGGTTGAATACTGCTCTACCTTAAGAACAAAATGTTAACACATAAACAAAAACACTCCAGTACACACACACCCACCGTCACATAACCGCAAACAAAACAAACACGCGAAAGGAGGACACATGTGTGTAACATAAAAGTAACAGTACAGCATTCTGTCACAAGACGTGTGTTTCGCAGGATTGCTGACTACGATCCGCAAGTGACCTGATTAGCAGCAATTCAGCGCTTCGCAGTGTCAACATTGCTGAGCAGACTGTAAGCAGTGCAGTGTGTAAACACGGACCAGAATAAGTATCTGACAATCTATAAACAGTAGTGGTTAAGTAAGATTTTCGTGTAATTACAAGAATAATTAGGATTAGCCTATAATAGTAAGAGAGTTAAACCAAAAACAGTTAACAACTAGGAAAGTAAATACTACTTTGTATAGCAAGCAAAATGAGTTTCCAGATAGTTTTAGCAATAGCATTAGTAATAGCACAAGAAATTGGATATTCTATAAGTTATAAGGTCACACCTCTAGATAACGGAGTAATCTTTGTTAAAGAACAGGATGTAATTCACTCTCCATATACATGGTCAGTGATTGCACAAATTGATTTTACACAACTTCGCAACCATAGCGTACAGTTGAGCAACATTTTTCAATCATTAGATGATCCTTCAAAAGTTACCGTCCTATGACGAAGATATAACTCATACTTTAATAGTAAGTTTAAGAACCTTGTATGTTTCATTAGACGAAGAGTATCAAAATTTAGTAGAATTATTGCCCAAGGGAAATAGAAGATCGAAAAGAGGTTGGATAAATTTAGGAGGATCCATTTTAAAACAGGTACTAGGTACAGCAACAGAGCAAGATGTAAAAAAATTAAATAATCGGTTAGTAGGATTAGAAAAACTGACTCAAAACTTAGAAATTAGCGCAGCAAAACAAATTTTGTTAACTAAGAATTTGGAATGTGCAGTAACGAATTCAACTTTTGTCATTACAAAATTAGCACACACATTCATGTCTAAAGTAGAGGAAGTACAAACAACTCTCAATCAGAACCTAAAGGAGTTAGAAAAAGTTTTTGTCAAGCAATTATATTGTACCCAGTTGTTGCAACAGTTAATTTTAACGGTCACGAATACTAAAATTGAACTCACCAAGTTACGAATTGCATTAATACAAGCTTCAAATGGGAAATTGAGTGATGTTTTGCTTCCACCTAAGGTATATTTACAACATTTGCAAACAATTCAGAAACATTTAGGAGCACAAAGTTATATGTTATTTCCTTGCAATTTAGAGCACATATATAAATATTATCAAATTGTTACAGTTAATGTAGTATTGATGGATGAACAGTTAAGAATCATTATAGACATCCCAATCGGCACAACTGATTCCGTTTTAACGAGATATTCAATACACACTTTTCCAGTAGCATGGGAACAAACAAACCATTTCATACAATGGGAAACACACGAGATATTATTGTTAACCCAAAATCAAAATTCATACGCTGTAGTGAATAATAGAGATTTGGAGAAATGCCATAATTCAGCTATAACGATTTGTCCTTTGATAACATTGCATGACAGAAATTTTCCGAGCTGTGAAACTTCAATGTTTTTTGCAAATAATTTTTCTAGCCTTTGCCAGAGACAAGTTTTATCAATACATCGTCCATATGTGGCACCAATAAAACAAAACTGGGTGTTCACAATGGTAAAACCGCAGGATATAACAGTTACTTGTTGGAATGAACAATTAAATCAAACAGTCGATAGAATTAAGTTAATATCTTCAGGAATTATTGAACAGGCAGCACAATGCCAGTTCCTGGGTGAAAATTTTATCATACCAGTCGTACATAATGTCATAAGTTCAATCAATATTTCCTTTCCCAATTATGTTTTACCCACTTTCGATAAGCGAATATATCATAGTCCAAAGTTACTTCAATTAAATCAAACAAACCCAGAAATACTCACTTCAGAAATAAGCAAACATTTGCAACAAGCTAGAGATGCAATAAAATACAATCATTTGTTGGCCAATATAGAAACACAAATACAACTTCAAAATAGGCATAAGACTCTAGTAACATCCATTAGTTTATCATCAATTGTATTTATATTTATCATAATTATCCTTATATTATGCATATACAAGAGATATTCCAAAAAACTAACAAAATTTAAGGTAAACACACAATTACCTAGAGCATCGCAAATTTTCATGGCAGTACCAGTTACCAGCGAAAATGATAGCAATAATGTACAAACCAGTGACACTAGATGTTAGTGCACAGTGTATTAAAACTAATGTTAACCTTTTGTTATACAGGATTGGACGTCGAACAGAAGATTCATTTTTGAAACTATGTTATATGGTTGTATTGTATGTCAGGCGGTCGGCGTAGCAGACATCGGCCGAGGAAAGTAGGTTTCGATAGCGTCAGCGGTTGTGCAAAATGGTCAGCCGCAACATCGCAAGGAGGTCGCATGCGGAGGCTCGAGTAGCTAACGCAAACAGCTGACCCAGTAAATGGGAGCAATACGTGACCAGCCATCGAGATGTTTCGAGAACACGATGGAAGGTGACTACCTAGCCGTAGGTTAGGAAAGCGGTCACGCCGACGTCACTCTGGGTGTCGCGATATATGGACACGCCCAGGGGTCGTAAGAGGTCAGTCGGGGCTAGACCGTGAGGCTAGTCCAGGTCAGGTCAGTCTTGGCAGCCTGTCCGTCTGATTGATCAGTTTAGTCAGACACTATGTTGGTTAGACATCATTAGGGCAGTAATCGACTGCCACTATGCCAGTTAGAGTATCTACCGCTGCGCGCCACCGCCGAGCAAGCCGTCGAGCAAGTCGTTAATAGTTACGCATCATGATAGCCAAAGCATTCGTCCGTTTGGAGCAGTAGCAAGCTATGGAGTTCTGTTGTAGGGAAACCAGCGAAGATGTATCACATGGAAATAAGGTGTCAATAAACCAGGAGGTGTACCAATAGAATGTTTCAGTAATAATCACCTCAACATTATTTACTCCTCAAGAAGATAGGTAGCGAGACAAGAAGAATGCCAGAACCGTGTCATCGTGTAACACATCCTGACAAGTAAGTTACCGCACGGCCATATAGCCAACTCAGCCATCCTTGACAAACCCGCGGCGGAAAATACGCCGCGACAAGGTTTTTCCTGATGGTTACAGAGTGTACCGCAGAGATAGAGGAGCAATTGGTGGAGGAGTCTTCATACTAGTTAGCAAAAACTACCACAGTTCACTGGCGTTCATAGATCAAGACCATGAGTTACTTGGGGTAGAGTTCTGGGGTAATAAAAAAGAAAAAATCAGAGTGTTGGCTGTTTACTGCAGCGGAAGAATGACAGAAGAGGATGAGGCTCTTGGGGAGAAATTAAATTCATACTCAGATTTCAGAGGTGAGAATAGAATGATCATCATCGGCGGGGATTTAAATTTACCAGGTGTAAACTGGGAAGGAAATAAGATAAATAACACAATGGAACAAAGATTTGCAAATACGTTAATAAGGGAAGGAAGATTTACACAAGTGGTTGAGCAAAACACTAGGGGACAAAATATTTTGGATATATTTCTAATTAAGCCTGATGAAAACCTTGTGGGATATCAAGTAACTGAAGGAATAAGTGATCATGAAGCAGTTCTGATGGATATTAGAGGATTCAGTAAACCAGCAGCTTGAAGGGGGAAATAGGTACAATTACAAAAAGGCACAGCTTTCAAATTTGAAGAGATATTTCAGGGAACAATTCAGCAAATGGAAGGAAGGCTCAGGTACAGTAGAGTCAAGGTGGGAAGAGTTCAAGGAGATAACAAGAAAGGGGAAAAAAAATTATTCCACGGAAGAAAATAAAGAGCAGTAGAGAACCTATATCTATAATAGGGAAGTGAGGAGGTTAAAGAGATTAGTAAGAAGAGAACATAACAGAGTTAAGAGACAGCAGGGTAGTAGGGAATATTTAAAACAACTAAACAAGGACTTAATAACAGCAAAGAAAGTGGCTAAAAATGGGTTTATGAAGAGTCTTGTCAGTGCAGGAGGACCATTGCTGATGCATCTAGAAATTTCTATGGCTATATCAGGAAACTGAGGGGAAGGGAGAGTGTAGAGACACTTATAGATAAGGATGGAGAAGAAGTTACTGAGGATTTGAAAAAGGCAGAGATTTTAAGTAACTGGTTCAGTGAAAGCATTAGGGACAATGAATCAGAAACGGGAGGGTCGAATTCGGAGAACGAGCTTAACAACACAATTAGAAATGAAGATATTAAAAAATTTGAAATTCGTCCTGGGAAATAATGAAGGAAATAAGAAAGCTGAAAAAACATAAAGGGGCTGGTGTAGATAATATTAGTACAGATATCATAAAGATAGCCGGATGTGACATTGTACCTTATCTTGAAATATTATTTAAATTGAGTCTAGACACTTGCTGCTTACCACAGGACTGGAAAAGTGCAATAGTAGTACCGGTACATAAAGGAGGGGTGAGAAATAGAGTTGAGAATTACAGGCCAATCAGTTTGACATCAGCGGTAGGTAAATTAATGAAAAGATTGATATGCAACCACAACTGAAATATATGTGATGAACGTAAGTGGTTTTCAAGCATGCAACATGGGTTCATGCAAGGATATTCATGCGAATCTCAGTTGGTGGGATATATGCAAGATATTTCAGATGAAATGGACAAGGGAGGCCTAGTTGATAGTGTAGCACTAGATCTGTCAAAAGCTTTTGACAGAGTGAGCCATAAAATGGTAGTAAATAAGGTAAAAACCATTGGAGTAGATGAGAAAGTGATTTGCTGGGAAGAAGAATTTTTAAAAGGCAGAAAACAGAAAGTTAGGGTAGGAAATGCAGTATCAAAAGAAGTGGAAGTAAAAATGGTGTGCCGCAGGGTAGCGTATTGGGACCATTGCTTTTCATTATTCTAATGAATAATTGTGTTGATTGTTTACTGTGTGAAATTAGATTGTTTGTAGAAGACATAATGCTATATAAAAGAATCAAAATGATAGAGGATTGTAAACAGTTGCACGATGATCCGGACAGGATATCTAGTTGGGTTTGTAAACATGGAATGAAGATAAATGCAAAGACGAGTCACCTTATTAGATACACAAATAAAAAACAAAAGGTTAATTATGAATATAAGGTGGGTAAAGTATTGCTTACTGAAGACTTGAAATGTAAATATCTTGGCATTACATTTGATAACAAGCTTAACTGGGCAGGTCACATTGGACAGGTGGTAGTATAAGGTTTCAAAATTCGGCACATGTTGGAGAGAGTGATGAGGGGATGTACGAGAGAAGTAAAGGAATTGGGTTACAAAACTTTGGTCAGACCATTGCTCGAATATGGTGGTGTAGTATGGGACCCTCATTTTACGTATCAATTACATGAGTTGGAGAGGGTGCAAAGAAGGGCTGCTAGATTTGTTTTTGGAAATTATTGCAGAATGCAATCAGTGACGGATATGATAATGGAGCTGAGTGTAGAGGGCATTTTGTAATAATACATTTATGGTAAATTGGTATTAAGGCGCGCCCGAGGCGAGCGGTCGCTGTCGATCAGCCGAGCCAGCTGGTCATTGACCGTCGTCAGCGATTCTGTGACATACTTGGCGACGGATAGGACATTGCCCGCGCCGAAAGTTCTGGAAATGTCGCGAGTGACGACACGAGACGATCCACTATTTAAACCCCGGGTTTTGGGGCCTCGGGGGCAACAAGTTCAACACCACTGCGCGCCGTCTCTGCGCCGGTCCGCGCCACACCGCCGCCCCCCCCCCCCCCCGAAGCCAGCCAGCCATCGCAATTTCCTGTAAGTCAACTCGCCATTATTTTAGTAACTGCTGCGTGGACTCTGCTTGACGCAACCAACGCTGTACTTGGCACAGCATAGTGGCAATAAACTACTGGTTGTCTTTTAATTGTGCAACCCGCTGGTCTAACAGTTAGAATAGTCAGAGCTCAACCCTAACCTATAGCAGCTTGTATCCGGTAGAATGGAATCCGGAGCTGCCGTACGTCGACAACCGCAACAAGTAAGTCTAGCATTACCTCCGGACTACCATTCGTTAATCCTGGCTGCGTCTGTGACTGTGGCTACTAGATCAGTAATGGGTCCACAATCCTCGGCCACATAACAGGCGCTCATTGCAAGACAGGAGGAGGATGAGGATTGTCGTTGTTGTTGTTGTTGTTGTGGTTTAAGGGCGCGTCGACGGCGGGGTCATTAGCGCCCTAACAACGACAGGCTTAGCAATGTGCCTTAAAATCCAAGCTCTACCTTCTGAATGGCCGACTGTAGAGGGGTCGGCCACACAGACGGCAAATCGAGTAAAATGCTAAAATGTTGGCTGTTAGGGGCCATTAAAGTACAAACATCACAGCTCATGTCTGGCTGGCTGTAAAGAGGCCACCCAGACATAAAAACTTATATCTAATAGTAAACGAGAACAAAACAAGAACTATGTACAAAACATTGGTGAGTGGCTGTAAAATGGCCACTTATCCACCTTAAAGATTAGGCCGGTCTTCCCAAAATTTTTGGGATCAGACCGCCCACTACAAAGAATTTTAAAACTTTAGCCCATTGCTAGCTTCATTACCTAAAATAAGGGACAGATCGTTGGCTAGGCCAACTTCTGCCCTTAAGTCATTGAATAAAATACAATCAGTTTAAATGTTGGCGTACCGTCAGTGGTACGCCACAGGCATCACATTCCGGTGGGTCCTCCCAGCGGAGAAGAAAGCTGTGCGTCAGAGGACAGTGCCCTATACGGAGGCGAGTAAGGAGAACCTCATCCCTCCTCGCCCGCTGGAAGGAGCTGCTCTACGGCTGAACGGTCGGTTTGACCAGCCGGAGCTTATTATGCTCTACCTCCAGCCACTGCCTCTGCCAGATGTCGGAAGCAAATCTTTTCACCGCCGAGGCAAGGTCAGACTTTGGGACCGGATCAAAGTCAATTCTGACCTTGTTGCAGGCTAACTTGGCAGCTTCATCAGCTGCCTCGTTCCCCCTGATTCCCACATGTCCAGGTACCCAGCAGAATATGACCTCCTTTCCAGAAGATTGGAGGGATCGGAGGGTGTCCTGTATGTCCTGGACAAGACGATCTGCTGGGTACATGCTTCCAATGGCCTGGATACAGCTGAGGGAATCACAGCATATGATGTACTTCATGCTGCGACTTACTTTCATATGCTGGAGCGACGTTAACATAGCGTAACACTCTGCAGTGTATACGCTGCAACAGCTATTCAGTTTGAAGTTATATGTCGCTCGAGGGAACACTACGGAGCAGCCTACTCCGTTAGCCTGCTTAGACCCATCCGTATACACCGGGGTAAAATCCTGATACTTGTTTAAAATGTCGCTAAAAATTCTGGTAAAAACACTGGCAGCAGTTGACTGCTTGTTGAACCTAGACATTTCAAAAATCGTTCTGGGCCTCTTTAAAAGCCAGGGGGGAGATTTACTCCAACCCTGGTGATAAAAAGAGTGCAATTCAAACCTACTCTTCTAAAATGGCCTTTGTACGGTGGCTGAACGGTTTGGTCGCTCTACGGCGATTAGCATATATCCGTTCGAAGTTAGGTGTCATCACAACGTCGTGCACGGGGCTATGAGAGTTGTGGCAATATGTACATAGTGCCGCACCATGAGGAGATGCCGCCGGATGGATAGCGGCGGCTCGCCAGACTCAGCACAATGCTGGGGATTGGGCTAGTGCGATATGCACCCGTGGCGAGCCGAATTCCTGCATGATGGACACTATCCAATAACCGAAGATAGCTGTCCCGTGCCAAACAGTATACAATGCACCCGTATTCCAATCGCGACCGTACAAAGGCTCGATAAAACTGCAGCAGGCAGGAGCGGTCAGCGCCCCCGACCTGCCACAAAGACATTTTAAAACGTTTAAACCTTTCAAGGCTCTGGCTCTTACATCTTTAACATGTGGAAGCCAGCTGAGCCTTGCGTGTAAAATGCGGCCAGAAAACGATCAGTATCAGTAAATGTAAAACAGTGTTCCTCAGGGTAAGGTGGGTTCTGCTAAACTTCTGCTACGAGTAAAAAG
>JARYHS010002318.1:0-23039 GCA_031002005.1 Vandiemenella viatica
CAATCTGAAATAAAAAGTTGACGTGACATATTTATCGACTCTCCCCCCCCCCCCCTCTTAAGTGGGATTTTGCCGAATCCCTCCCCGTATTTTTAACCCACGTAATTAATGGATGCCCCCTTAAGCCAAGCGAGATGTTGGGGTTTCAGATCTCGTCATCCCTAATACGATTTTCAGTAATCGTAAAGGTCAGTATATCACACCCTTTATCAATCCGAGGACCAGTAAAATTTCAAAAATAATTCTAAGAACCACTAACATAAGAGCCTAATTTTTAACTATGTTTATATTATTAATCAATCCTATTAATTGTTATGAGCATGTGCCGCGACTCGTTAACACTGACAGCTACAAGTCCCTCGTAAAACAATTATTAATTTATTCTCGAAGGAATGCCGCTCTTTTTAATGCCGACAAGAAATGAATTTAGTGAGCAGATACTCATACTAACAATGCAGTCATATCTTCATATCCTGCAAATCGCATATATTATTTCTATAAGGTTTTTTTTGTCACAAGCCATTATCTCCCTTCATACTTAACCAAAATCAATGAATGAGGTGTCATTTTAAAGTTTATGGTCTCCACTTTGGTCACATCACATTTTAAGAAAGTAATTTTTCGTAATTCGACCATTAAAGGGCAAAAATGTCAATATTTCTAAAATGCGTTATTTGTGTCTCGAACAATTTATCTCCCTGGATATCTAACAGAAATCGATAAATGAAGTAGGATTATGAATAGTAATGTCTATGCTTTGGTTACATCATATATTAAGAAATAATGTTTTTGGAATTCAACCCTTAAAGGGAAAAAGTATCAATGATTCTACTACGCATTTTTGTGTCACGAGCCATTTATCTCCATTAATATATAACCGAAATAGATGGTATCATTCTAAAGATTAAGGTCTCCGCTGTGGTCACATGTTTTAAGAATATATTTTTTCTGAATTTAACCCTTAAAGGGCAAAAATATCAGTAGTCATAAAATGCGTTTTTTGTATCTTGAATCAACAACAACAATAATAACAAAATTAATAAACGCGGTATCATTTTAAAGACTGAGGTCTTCGGTTCCGTTACACCATATTTTAAGAAAGGAATTTTTCAAAACTCGACCCTTAAAGGGCAACAGTATTATTTCTACAACGCATTTTTCTGTCACGAGTCATTTATCTGCCTTGATACCTAACCGAAATCGATAAATGAGGTAGTGTTTTAAATATTAAAGTATCCGCTTTGGTCACATCATTTTTTAAGAAAGAACCTTCTCCAAATTCAACCCTTAAGGGGCCAAAATATCATTATTTCTATAACTTTTTTTTAACTCGCTTGATGCCTAACCGAAACCGATAAATGAGGTATCATTTTAAAGATAAAGGTGTCCGCTTTGGTCACACCATATTTTATAAAAGCATTTTTTTTAATTCGATCCTTAAAGGGCGAAAGTATTAATATTATTTCTGCAACGTGGTTTCTTTTTTAAAAAAATTACGAGCCATTTATCTCCTTCGAAACCTAACCAAAATCGATAAATGACATATCTTTTTGAAGATTAAGGTCTCCAATTAGGAAAAAACCTTAAATTAAGAAAGAATTTTTCGTAATTTATTTCTGAAAGTGGTCGCGCGTAGGAGACAGTTCAGAGCCAAGTCCCTATATTGCAGCAGTGGAAGTATTAGATATTTTTAAAGTCATCAGAAAAGCTTGATTCAGTTCGGATGATTCCTTCTATTGAACACAAAATATTTTAGGAACGAAGTGATTCCGCGCGTCGGAATTTACTCTCGGTTTTCTAGGTGTCGTAACATCAATTTACAGACATTTCTGCAGCGGATTTGAGATTCCCTGAAATGTCGTTGAGTAATGACACAAGTCGACACCGAGCTTGACGAGTGAGCGGTAACTTTCGGGCCTGGTACACGGAGGACTGTGGGTTCGAATACCCGTCAGCCACCCAGATTTCTGTTTTCCATGGTTTCCCAAAATCACGCCAGGTGAATGACGAGAGTGTTGATCAATTTCATCCCGTACCTTGTCCCTAATCCTTTGCCGGCTCTAATGACCTTAGCATCGACGAACTGCAAAGCCCAGAAAAATAAATAAATTAATTAATATACATATTGGCTGGAAAACAAAGAAATTTGTATCACATTTATGGCTATAATATTCAATTTAAACCACATGTTCTCTTTTACTTTTCCTCTCCGAATGATCAGATGAGGCAGAAAAACATTTTTTATAAAAGATCTTGAATATTGGAAAAACGTGATGCGGCCAACTGTATTTGTCAATTACGAACGATGTAGTTCGGTTTATCAAGATAATCAAGGTTTTTCAGAAATCACGACACACTTACCGACTAACCCACTATGAGTGGTTCGCGATGCAAAGACTGAAATTACTGAATATCAGACTCCTTTCAGAGTCGGGGACGAATCAACATTTGCCCATGGGGATCAGACATTCAACGAAAAATTTTTTTTTTCAGTCACGATGGTGCGGTACAGGTCTATCAGCAGTCAGCAGCCGTGCAAAAAGTGAAACCAACCGGGCTCGAAGAAGTGTTGCGACAAAGAGCAAGGACCAGCCAGACACGAGGTCGCCCTTCGACCTGCAGTTCCCACGGCTCCAGACATCAAAAGGCTCACTGACAATGTTGATACCCTCTTCAGAATTCATACAATTTTTACATACTCCACCACGTTGCCTTGGAAGCAAGTTTTGATTGGATCAATTTCACCTCAGTTCGTCATCATGCAGCTATTCGAAAAATCTCGGTTCTCCGGTAGCTATTAATTTTCTTAATCGCACAGTGGAAACAAAAGGCATTATTGAAGCAGTATCTTTATCTCTGATGTTAAATTTTGAGACTGAACTAACTGACTATGACCATTTGTACGTTCAGAATAGAGCGGACGGTAAACAGTGTATGAAAAATTCTCAGTGCGGCAGAATGGCTGTAAAAGAGATTTTCTTTTTTTTTAGTAAAAATTCATTTATTTTTCTGCGTAAATGCACTTTGTCTTACGGTTCTCCGATGGATTCATTCCATATGCCGATCTATTGCTACTGTCACCTCGGCAATTAACTCATTTCCAGCCATAAATTTCCTTAGATTTGTAAATAGATGTAAGTCACAGGGTGAATTCAGCGGATGTTCTGACAGCTCGAATTTCAGATCCTTCGCTTTTCCACTGCCAGAGTACTTTTGTAGACGGGTGCATTGTAATGATGAAAGGATATTTTTATTTTGTAATCCAGGTCTCTTTCCACGATTTATTTTCATCCATTTCAAAAAGCAGACTTCCGTAGTATTCGCTACTGTTTCATCCATTTCAAGGCAATCGATAAATCATATTTGGATCCCAGAAAAAAAAAAAAAACTGGCGATGACCTTTCTGGATGGTGAAATGGACCTCCGGATCCCCACATTTCAGGGTTCATCAGCTTCCGTTCACTGTTTTGGTTGCCGTTTCGTTTTTGGCATGCAGTGGCGGCCACATATCTCATCCATATCAAGTCGATGCACAAAATTGGTAGGAGGCTTTTGTAAATGGTAGGCCTACATACAGACTTTGTTTTAAAAAATCATTTTCTCAATTGATTTTGTCAGAATTTACAAAATGCGGCTCCCATCTTGTGACAAAATGTCTCAGATTTAATTCTAAATGTAAAGTGCCCTTACTTCTGATATGCCTGCGGCATCAGCAGTGTCATATACTTGTAATCGCCGATCATCCGATACCATATTGTGAACTTTCTTGACGTTTTCTTCCGTGGTTGCAATTTTTGGTTGTCCACTGCAATAGATATACGCTCACGTTTAAATTAAGACAATTTCTTCACTGTTGGGAATGAAGAAGCGGAAGCCTTTACAAACATTTGCGAAGTTTTGAATTTCAGTTGCCAATAAACAGATCAAAACGAAGAATTTTATGCAGACAGATGATCCAGATACAATGTGTGTATATATATCCACAATGCCTTGACAACAATGCTCTCTCTGCCAGGCCGAGAACTTTTCACCCTTCACTTTTCAACAATGGGACTTGTGGTTGCTTTTTAATGGTGGAAACTCCAGGTCAAAATAAACAGGAATCAAATTTTCCAGTTCTCACTTTCAACCAGTGGCGGATGCAGGATTTTGGTTTAGGGGGGGGGGGAGGGACGCCTTTAGCTGATTTTGGTTTGGGAATTTCTTTTTGGGGGGGGGGGGACTTCAGTCGGGTAAGGGCAGGCTTTATAGTAATGTCGCCCTTAAAAAATCAGTAGAGGTAAAAAAAAAAAAAAATCGCCAAGTCTAAAAAATTATCACTGTCGGGGATGGACCTAAATACTTTTGGGGAGGCTTCAGCTCCCTAGCCCTCCTCCCTCGATTCACCACTGCTTTCAACCATAGTATCGTAATACTACACGTGGGCCTACACAGATCAAAATACTCAAATTTTAATAAAAGGAAGATCTAGCAGTTTTATAACAGAGAATACTATCCGATCCAATAGAACATCAGGATTTTTCCGCCGAAGTGAATACTGTTTGCTCAAAAGCATACTATTAGGACTATGTTTCATATCCATTTCTGGGCACCTAATATTAAGAAATAACATTTTTAATGCCTTAATATGAGATTAGAATCATAGCGTTTATTCCTCCGGATGTTTTGCCCGTGTTATAGGCTATATTCAGTTTCCTCGTTCCCGTAGAATCCAGGACTTCCGTTCGAAAGCCACCCTCACTTTTGTTCCTGAGGCTGAGACTGAATGGGAATTCGCCGCAGTCCAAACATTTGGGGCACAACACTCAATTTTCATGTTTTACTGTCAGTTAATTTTCGTCTAAGGTTAATGAAAGTTAGGAATAGTAAGCTCGGCCTCAATTTTTGAACAGATCACAGATGAAATTGTCTTTCAGTTCACTGTTCTTACCCTTTTTAATTTACTGTTTTCACGAAATTTTGACTATCGGCTTAGATTTTTTTTTTCAGAAGCCGATTACTTTTAGCCATTAATGTTCGTGATAGATTGATAAAACATTTAACACTGTCTAAAAGTAATTACGAGTAAAACTGTGTTAATGATTTCTGGAATTGAGTAATGAAATCTTGAATCAACCTAGCAAATTTGGAACGAGTTTACGAAAATAAAAATATTGCTATCAATCTATGTAAAACCCAGTAAATATTGTTTCGATCGCCAGTATAAGACAAAATCATGAGGAAATAACTTATGATAATGCATAAAAGGGGATTACGAATTCTTGCAAGATTTTCAATTTCCATCCAACAACCGTAGAAATTCAAGCAGGCGGATATGTGCAGTGAACTTATTACATTGAAAATAAATTCCACATTTTAAACATCCACATAAAATTTTACATACAGTCGATATGGTTTTTCAAAAGAAAACTGGCACAGCGCTTATATGTAATTTCCGGCTGTACTCAACAAAAAACGTGAGTCATATACAAACGTAGTTTCACTTGGTTCTTGGAAGATTTTTATTTATTCTTGGTTTTTTCCAATGCTCCTGTCAATATTTTTGAAATCTTTTAACGCAGATGCCTGCAATAAAAGACACTTACGCGCATCAGAGCGCGGCAGATTCGAACAGCTGATTAATATTACAGACAAATAACACTTTACATATGAGCACGTATTTAATACGTCGACCACCACAAATAAATGACAAGATCGACTGAAATACCGTATAATATTTACGTTAAGTTACTCCATAAAAATTATAACCGTAAATTTGCGGAAGAAGGCACGACGCCGGTTAGACAGTGTACACAAGCTGTCACGAGCGCACTCATAGTAACAAACACAAACGCTAAAATAACACACATCTCAGACATTTGGAAACAGCTTCTTACCTCTCCTTCTTTCGGGTGTATGTGGCTGCACTGCCTGTGGATGAATGTTCCATTCACGAAAACGGAACGAACTACGAGAACAGTTAGTATCAGAACGGCGAGCTTCGCCGCTGCCATCTTTATCCCCGTCACTCCGACGCCGGCGTGCATGCACGACTGGTCGACCGACAGGCTCGACTCCCACTCGCTATAGCTGCCCCGAGTGCGCATGCGCAGGAGGTGAGCAATACAAAAAAGAATGTGGAGGGGGGGAGAGATACGAAAGCAGGTGGGGGAGCAATCAGCTGAGCGGATCACTTGTCTCTGCTTGGCAAGCAAGCGTGTTTGATACATGGAGGATATTTCCTTCCTCCCAGTGGCGTAGCTAGGTCAACAAGGGCCCTTGTGCAAAAAATTTATTTTGGGCCCTCAGGCCAGACGGGCGACCTTTTTTTGCTTTGTGTGCTGGTAGGGGCCCCCTGAACTGAGGATGAGGGCCCTTGAATTATTCTTTAGGGGCCCCCCTGAGCACAGGGAGGGCCCTTAGTGAGGGGCTCTTGTACTCTCAGGGGCCCCTTAGACGACGGTAGAGCTAAAAAAAAAAAAAAAAAAAAAAAAGGTCGCCAGTTTGCCGTGAAGGCTCGTGGGGCCCTCTAAACTGCGCTTGAGGGCCCCTAGAGGTGCGCTTTGGGGCCCCTTGAGGTATGCTTGGGGGCCCCCTGAGCGTGAGGGCCCCGGTGCACTGCACCGCCTAGCCCCATAGTAGCTACGCCCCTGCTTCCTCCATGGTTTGATACTACTTTATTGTTGGGTGGGAAACAGATCGCGTACACATTCAAGGCGTAGCGATAGAATAAAGTCTTATGCTCCTCCAAACCATAAGCGATAATTTACTTGTTTCTGAAAACAATTGTCAGCACTTAAGATTTGGGTGGGAATGAGTATACCTTAGTGAATAGGATATTATATATGCTGGTTGCCCAGGATATAAAGGATGAATTTTGCAAATCTGCAAGACTAAATATGGTCAAACAGAAATTCAGGAAACAAGTATAAAAACTGGTTTAGACAGTGCACAAGTGAAAGTGATTATAATCATTATACTTGTAGGGCAATGCTAAATAAACACACGAAAAATTATCGATTGTAGGAGGGGAAAAAAAAAACAAAAAACCTATCGAATTAATTTGAGCCACAAAGATAGTAAAAATACCATTTGAAGGATTATATTCTGGTAAACATATATTTTTGTAGGTAAACAAGTTGTTATTTATTCATATGACGGGAAAATAGCTGATTTTTGTAGAATTGGCATTCATATTTCCCCAACCGCTTGCCGAAAGTAAGTTTTAATTCAAGCAGATTTAGTATGCTTAATTTATAAGAATGGACCGGTTGTAACAAGGGTTAGGATTGTTTTAGGTAGCATCCCGTCTCTGAACTATAGAGAAAATCAATTTTCTGTTGCCTTAATAATGCACCTGCTTGAATTCACATCCTATTATTAGGAAAGGAGGAATAAAAATACCGATTCTTAATTTTTTAAATTATTTCTTGTGACAGGGCATATGTCCAGGTGGAAGTTACCATGTATAGCATCATAATTACACGGACTTTTATATTCATAACGAGGTATTTTATTAATTTGACCTCTAAGTGCAATATCTTTTCATTAGGATAATTTTTGCAGAAATTGATTACTTTACAAAGAGATGAGCGTTAGCAGATTATACCATATTTTTCAACACCTGCTAAGAAATGTATTATCGTGATATTAAGATTATCACAAAGTTTGTATTTCGAACGTCTACCCTCAAGAGAACAAATCGTAAATATTAGACTGAAGTAATTTGGAGAGTATAATAGTATACTGAATATTGTATCTGCAATAGAAAATGATTTTCCATTTTGGCTTACTCTTAAAACTAGACCAGCAGCAACGTATAAAAATCAAATTTGCATGTAATGAATAACAAAAGTGCTCAATTTTATTTAAGCGATTGGTATACAGACCAGTACCGGATTAACCACGTAGCAGGAGGTAGCAAATACTACGGGCCTTGCGCCTCCTAGGGGGGGCCCCATTTTTCCCCAGTAGGCAAAAATCAAGGGCCTCTTCTTCACATCTGTTACAGACCCCGCGCTGTCTTAATCCGGCCCTGATACAGACTGGGGAGCTGAAATGTTGTGGAGCTTTTTGAACAACCAATATTATTATTATTATTGATTGCGATGGAGCTTATGCCCAGATGATAATTTATATGTGAATCTACTTTTGCATTATATGAATTTATAACTTCTTCCGTTATTTAATGTTATCTTTAGCAGCACACAAGATAATTTATTCCGGCCCCGAATCCCTTCTTGACTGCTTAAATTTTTTATCAATTAGCCTACAAATATTTTCTTTGTAGCTTAATTTGAAGTGGTTCGGATTCCACGTGAAACTATACTTCCAGTAGCGACAGACTGAACGTGTGGCAAACTGTAATATTGTTCTTTATTTTAATCATTCTCATTTTTTTCGTTATTGAAATTGGATTATTTTTCAGTTTTTCTATGTCATTTGTTTATTTGTCTGTAAGTGATAAATAATTTACTAAAAACGCTGAACGAATTTAAAATTCTCAGAGGGTATAGGTGCACGGGTACAATAAAGGGGAAAATGGTTGTTAATTGCCACATCTCAGATGGTTTGTTGTAATGGTTTTCAATAGTTTCATATCCTGTTACTTTGCAGTATTGATTTCTAATGCCTTGTGCCAGATTTCACCAACTTTAATGTAATTTATAAGCTGTCCAACTTGTCTTCGTTGTGTAATGCTATGTTGAGGTTCTTTTCAGTGCTTACTTCAAACTGCTACTCACCGTTTTAAATTCCAGTTGTATCCACTATATTTTTTTATTAGAGATATTTCATAAAATGCTACCTAGTTAAATAAAATGGGTTCTTAAAAATGAAAATACAATAATGAGTTTGCTCAACTTGTTTCAAGAATATTAGTGTTATGAAGTATGTTGCAAATGTTCTGGGAATTTCACTCTCATCTAATGATAAAACTTGAAAACAGTTCCTAAGGGAACCAAGCGTAGTAGTGGACATTTTACATTGAGTTTTTGTTGTAAAGCTCTTCTGTTAATACGGTAGATAGGCTAGTTCCAGTTACTGATATCTAACTTTAGTTACCACCTTTAGCTTGGTCATTACGTTATATTATTTCTCTGAGGTACTGTTTTAATTTTCATGTACTTCTTTTGATTTTTATGTATTTCAGAGGTATGAAGGATTTTTAGTATTTGACATGGAATTTTTCAAAGAAGATTTACAGTCCTCTTTTTTTCAGATACCTCTTTCAGAATTGAACTGAATTTAGTTGTGATGGAGCACATTCTCGGATGGCAATATCCTGTCATCTACTCGCCTTTTTCCTAATAGTTTTCATTGGTACTGTCTTATATACTTTGCCCATCTACATCTGCCATTTTGTAAATTTTTATTTCCTTCAGCATTTTTGGTAATTAATTCCAATCCCGGACACCCTTGTGCAAGAAATAGAGTGCCAACTTGTGCCCATGGTCAGCTTTTTCTTTCCATGCGCTACTCATAATTCAACAACCAATATCACTCAAAGCCCAGTCACCAACACTGCCTTGTGCATTCACAGCACCATCTTCATCCTCCTAGCTTCCAATGAGTAGCAATCAGAGCTCCTTTATCATATCATTTACAGACTGGGTCCTGCCGTAGCTTCCACAAGAAAATTAACTGCTCTCCTTTGCACATCCTCCATCTCCTGTATTTGATATCCAAAATTTGAGTACCAAACTACACCACTATATTTAAGAAATGGTCTGACCAAAGTTTTGTAACCAAATTCCCTCACTTATCTGGTACACCCTCTCATCACTGTCTCCGGTAATTTAAGGATATTGTAACCCTTTTTCTAGCACCTGCCCAGTTGAGTTTATCAAATAATATACCAAGACACTTCAATCTGTCAACAAGAAATTCTGTACCCCACTTTACAACCTTTAGTTTTTTATTTGTATACCTAATAAGCTGTCTCTTCTTGCCATTTATCGTCATTCCATATTGACCTACCCTGTTAGATATTCTATCTAGATCACCCTGCAGCCATTTGTAGTCTTTTCCCATTTTGATCCTATTATATACCACTAGACGACCAATGCAAAAATTTCGCGAAAAATAATTCGGTGAAAAGTGAGGTTGAATATGATGGCACCAAAGCTGAGTCATTACTCTTCATACTCCTACTTCATTTATCGATTTTGGTTGTATATCCAGGGAGATAAATGGCTAGAGACACAAAAAACACATTTTAGAAAAATTGACATTTTTGCCCTTTAAGGGTCGAATTACGAAAAATTCCTATCTTAAAATATAATGTTACCACGGCGGAGACCTTAATCTTTAGTATGATACCTCATTTATCTATATCGGTTGGATATCAAGTGAGATAAATGGCATGTGACACAAAAATGCGTTATAGAAGCATTTATACTTTTTCCATTTAAGGGTTGAATTCCAAAAACATTCTTTCTTAAAATATGATTTCACAAAGGTGAGACATTACTCCTTATAATCCTACTTCATTTATCGATTTTGGTTAGATATCCAGGGAGATAAATGGCTCGACATACAAAAAACGCACTTTAGAAAAATTATCATTTTTGCCTTTTAAGGGTCGAATTACGAAAAATTCCTTTCTTAAAATATAATGTTACCACGGCGGAGACCTTAGTCTTTAATATGATGCCTCATTTATCTATATCGGTTAGATATTAAGGGAATAAATCGCTCGTAAGACAATAACGAATTGCAAAAATATTGATCCTTTTGCCCTTTAAGGGTCGAATTCTGAAAAATTTCTGTCTTAATATACGACGTCACTAAAGCGGAAATCTTAATCTTTAAAATGATACTTCATTAAACGATTTCAGATCGATATCCAGGGAGATAAATGACTTGTAACACAGAAAACAGCATTTTAGAAATATTGACATTTTTGCCCTTTAAGGGTCGAATTCCGAAAATTCCTTTCTTATAATGTGATGTGCCCAAGGTGGGAACCATAAGCTTTAAAATGACACCTCATTCATTGATTTCGGTTAAGTATGAAGGAAGATACAGGCATGTGACAAAAAAATACCTTATAGAAATAATATATATGATTATTGCCATCTGCAAACAACCTAATTCTGACTAACTCAATGCAATCATTAATTAGCAAGATTAACAGGAATGGTATCAATACGCTACCCTATTGAACTCCCATGTTCATTTCTACCTCTTTTGATACTGCATTTCCTACCTTTTAATCATTACACTATCCAGAAAGTCACTTTTTCATCCACTCCAATAATTTTCAACTTAATTAAAACCAATTTATGGCTCAGTCAAATGCCTTAGCAAGATCTAGTGCCACACTATCAACTTGGCCTCCCTTGTCCAAATGTCCCATTCGGTTTTGTGTCTGCAGTTTCTGAAAGAATTGCATCATTTGCAAATGCCAGAAAATAAAGATTCGAGTTCTCATTGTATTAGTTTTCCTTCGAAATTGGTATTACATTATTTGGGGACTTTTTCAAGAATACAATTGAAAAGGCGAAAAGACCATCTCCACGTCTGACTCAACTTTTGATTTAAAGATGTTCTGATATTTATCCTCAGAACTGTATTTTTGACACTATATGTATTGGGATTTATTTAATATTAATTGCCTGAGTTTCTATATCTCTCTCTCTCTCCCCTCCCCTTTTTTTGTCAGCAACAAATTCTGCGGTATAATGAGAGTGCCTCCATGGACATAAAAGTCCATAAAGGTTATTAAAGAAGGAAGACATTGGTCTGATTAATTTTAAATTTTGTCCATGCAGGATCTCCCTTTTCTGAATCATACTTGACATTTACCAAGTTGTTGATAAAACTGATTCCAAATGATTCTGTAATGCTTTGGATAGGAAGTTTTAAAATTTATTAATTAAAACTGAGCTTATACCCCCATTCTAATTTTCTTTTAAATTTGCTTTTTCAGTGTAAAATTTTTAATCAAACTCTTTCACTCTTTGAAGTAAATTACTCAGTACCTCCTTCAACATTTTATTCCAGTTCCTTTGGCTAGAAATGAAATTTTTCACACTCAATTATGTCTTAAATCAACTGTTGAGTGTGGTCATTATCATCTCTTTCCCTCCGCCCAAAATATTCTAATTCTCTCTCCGATATCCACCCAAGCCTCATCATCATGCTACACATAATCACTAACCCTTTCGTTTTTTCCAAAGATTCCTAACCCTCCCCCTTTATCATATAAGTAAAATTGACGAACAAATCAGGAATATCCACATTTTGCATAACGTGGGTCCCATACTATCCCACCATACCCAAGCATGGACATGACCCATACTTCCCTACTTGCACTACAGAAGCTCCGAAGGACCGAAATGCTTCGATTGTCCATAACATTAAGTTGACCATGACCACGCTTGATTTCAGGCATCAGGGAATTGAAAAATTTTCTTTTGTAGGTAAGAGTCAAGGATTGTAATGAACACCAAGGGAAGTGATTAACAATTTACCAACAAGAATTGGAAATTAAAATTTGTAAAGTGAATATGTAGGTGGGTGAGTGGGAAAATTCCACTCAAGGAAATGAAGATAAATACAAATATTAGGAAATAGATGCATAAGGAAATTTCCACTGGGTAATATGCTCCATCAAAAATTTGCTACGAGGTAATAATAAAATAGAAAGAAAAGAAAGTATATCATAACCTACCAAAACTGAAGAAAGGACTACACAGGGAAAAGTACTTCACAAAAAAAATATCATCTTGGAAATGGCTTTCACTCACCACTGTAGAAGATTGAGACATTTAGGTATCCATGAGTACCTGCATGGCCCCATCCAATGACAACCTATTCCTGGGATGTTTGTTAACAATCACGCAATTACAAAACATTGAAAATGACACCGAAATTATTTTGAATTCTAGAAAACAAAAAATTCAAAGATTTTAAAGTTAATTTGGTGAAGTTAAAAATGAAATACAATTTACTAAACTGCTATAGCGGTAGTAGGATTTACAGGTGAAAGTTCTGCACTTGCGGATATCCGTTACATTCCTGCGCAACACTAACTACAATAATTGTTTTTTTTTTTTAATTTGCCAATTTAAAAATCGAAGTACTGTTATAATTACCTCATACCAACGCAATAGCCACAGGAGCTGTAAAACTTCTGAAGAATTCCAGAAACTTTTTCTTCTGAACTTTTTATTAAATTCTCATTTAAGTCAACTGTATGTTTGAAATTAATGATGTAAAATGTTTGACACATTTCAGTCTGGGATAATCAGAAGTACAAAGAAAGATTTAGATATGCTTGTACACATTTTCCATTAAAATGTGGTGAAAAATACATTTAAGAATCCCAGCAAGCTCCACAACATACCTGTAAATACAAATAAATCATTTAGAAGAATTTCATCCACTTAAAAAAAAGTGTAATTTGGAATATCAATAATGGTTTTGGATCATCTTAAATGCTCTCTCTGTCACACTTTTTTTTTTTTTTTTTTTTTTTTTTTTTTTTTTGGTACCACTTGGAAACATTAACTCTTTCCTTCACAAATATCAACTAATGTAGTCTAATGTAGTTGTTATTATTATTATTTTTAACTGTGATGGAGCTAACGCTCTGGTGGCAATTCCCTTGTCATCTAATTACTCTTTTTTTTAATCCTTTTATAATTGGAGTGTTTAATTCCTCCATGTATTTTTCCAATTTACAAATTTTAATTTTAAATTTCTTAAGTGTTTTGGGTAAATTATTCATGACTTCACTTGGTAAGTTGTTCAAATCTCAGACACCTTTACCAATGAAAGAAAATTTTCCCACTCTCTTAAGCATGAAATTAAGCGCAAGTTTGTGGTGGTCATGGTCGCTTTTCCCCTTTCATGCACTATTCCTAATTCTTTGACCAATAACCCTCCAAGCCCCATCATCAACATTCCCAGCACTCTCTTCACCCTACCCTCGTTCCTATGCTTGTTAGATTATTTCACAAACTGATGCGAATTATCACAAGACATGTAATGCAATGTGAGCAAAGACTGAATACAAGCCACATTTAATCATTTGCTTAGTTACTAGAATTGGATTTAAAAACAAAAATGTAAAATAACAAAGCTACTTCATGCATAAGAGATTAATAGTTATGGTTAGAAGTATACTCAAGAGAGGCTAGACATTTTTAAAATGTTATTTTCTTGATAAAATATTAACTGTTTATCTTTATTATTTAAGACTAGTCACAAAGCCCGTCAAATTACGGGTTTAACGGACTGTTTTGGCAATTGATTTCTTTTTAGTTGCTTACCTAAATAGAATTTTTATAAAATAACGCTCAATATGCTGTGATTTCTCGTTCCTTGTGATGTATCAAAAAGTTTCAGTTGTCAATTTGGTCCAGGTTGTGTTTCAGCCTAACAATAGTCTTCGTCAATATAGCCAGTAGAAAATCAAAGCTTCACTCACACGCAAATTTATACATTCCCTGTATCTCATGTCAATTTCATCAGGCATTGATACTGATTATGCACCATGCGATACAAACTTGATCCAAAATCTTATTTTCTATGATGAAGATCGATGTTTTAACGCCTGGCAAAGCTTACATCCGGCTGAAATAATGACCCCAGTGAAAACGAAGGATGCTAAAAATTAATCTTAACAACTTACGTTATGTCACATAATATTAGTTTGAATTGTGGTTTAGGTTGCATAGATTGCGAACAATTTGGAACTTGAATAAAATGTTCTCGGGTAACTAGCCGAGTTAATCCATTGTTTAACCACAACGTTTCGGCAGTCACAATCTCTGCCGCCATGTCAAGTCACTTGACAATGGACTAACTCGGCTAGTTACCCGAGAACATTTTATTCATTTGCAACGCCGAGAAAATCTCTAGTCTTATATAATTTGAAACTTCTTTCATTCAAACCAAGTAATGATGTCACTAAAAAAAAAAGCAACTAATAATCACTATGACAATTTAAACAAAATTCATACTTTTCTTTCAGTGTTGTAGGAAAAGGTTTTGGTTGGTATCTTAGCCCAGGTTGCATTTTAAAACTAACCACATATGGGAGTAGTTTACATCGTGATTCATGACATAGTGCTTATGAAACCTGCTTAAATAACTGATAATAGCTAAATTCAACATGCTTTTGCTGTGATAAGGTTCATTATTTATTTTGGTCCAGGCTGAATTTTTTACCTAACCACAATCTCGGTTAATACTGCCGCTATAAAATCAAAGCTTCAATCGCACACGCATTGATGGTGATGTGATGTATCGTGACATAAGAATAAAATAAGTTATTGTAAGAAGTGAATTATACAATGCAGGAATATATTCATATCCTATCAGGAAACGTTGCCAGCGTTTTTACAGTTGTTGCTGCACAGATGCTATCTTTGACGTGACAATTTGAAGTGAATTGGCGGTTTTGTGTTGTGTTAATTCGTAATTTTCATGTTGCTTCACGTCTAACATAAGTTGCATTTTGCTTTCATGTACACTTTATCTTAAAAGATAAGACCATAGGAACGTATGTGATAAATTTCAAACGAATAGCACAATTCTTTGGGCCTCATTCTAATTTTACCATAGCCAATAATATCACAAAACGAACGTGTGCAACAGTTTTCCGACCAAAACAATTCATTGATGAGACACAGTGATTACGCAACAACCTAAATTTGATCAAAAAAACCCTTCAACAAAAAATAAACATAAAAAAACCATAAATCTCCAACGTGATTCAGATCGATATTACTCTGTGGAAGCATAGAAGATTTATTTTAATCTGATAAACTTATATTATTAACTGTAGTGTAGGCTGCACAATTCGAGGTCAGTGGGCAACTATTTCCGTTCAAACGAATTAATAATTTCAATAATAGGGCACAGTTTAAATTATTTTGAGAAAAGCTAAATTATTCATGCCCTCTGCCGTAGCGTCAAATGCCAGTTGTAATTATGATCCATCTTAAGTAATACTCTAACCAAACTTTTCTCAACACTGGTGCTTGAAATACAAAGCTTTTATCTTAAATATCTATGGACAAAAAATTTAAGGAATACTTCTATATATCAAAAGAATATTACGTAAATATAAGCATCTAATGATTGATATGTCGTTTTTAACGCAATACATACTTTTATTTCAGTGTTCTGTGAGTTAATTTATTCACTGATGCTTGGAAAGGTAATTAAATAATGCGCATTCGCAAGAATATCATCGTAAAGCTTGACTTCATTGTGCGACGTCATAGTGTGACGTGCTACATCTAGCATATTATACTAGTAGATTAATGTTGGTTAAATAATTCATTAATAGATGTTTATCATTTATTTTAATAAAACTTAATATTGAAATCCTTAAATAGAATATCTAAATTCCCTTAGCGCAGCTAGACTCCAGGCACACAGAATCAGACTTAAATTTGGTGCTCATAAAATCTCCAAAACTGTGCAATGGAATCTCAAGATATTTTATTGCAAATTATTCTGACCAGTTTTGCATTGCTTCCTCTCAAGTTATCAGCTAAAAATGTTAACGTTTTTGTTCACAGCAGAAAAACCGCTAACACTAAGTAAAGTAATATTGTTAAGTTTGTTGTCATTTCTTTACTTCTACTGTGACCACAAAACACAAACTTTGCTCAACTTACTGTTCTTTTGTACATAGTTCTAAGGTTTGGGGAAAGCTTGAATTAGTCCTTACCCAACACATTTTTCAAAGAGAGAAGTCCACACATTAATAGTTCATTTGGAAGAAGTTGCAGGGATCAGTTATTTATAAATGAATCTGCAATGTTAGTACTTTCAGACTTTCATAGGTGTTCAAAATTTATTGTTAGATAACTTATATATTGATCTACAAATTCTGCTGATGATTATGTGAAAATCAGTCAAGTTTGCCATTGCTCAGAATGTGTATTTCTAAACGATTGCTCGTTACTAAATGAAAGATTATTACAAATTTAAGTAAAATTGAAATTCAGTTAGAAAACTGATTATAACCAGATAAACTGCAGAAAAAAAAATCATAATGGTGATAATGGTTTTATGAATGGCTAAGGGAGGCTGTGACATCTGTGGATTAACCTGTCTCAACTATTAACCTCCTCTTCTTAATTTAAAGTACTTGGGAATATGCTATTAGCATAGTCGTGCCAAACATGAATAAATGCAAATAACATCAGTAGCATAAAAGAAATTAGCCTTACAGTAACACTATGCATAGAATGGAGTTGCTCAATATAAGTATTTTTCAATGGCTAATCAGGCATTTTACTGCACCTTGTGTTAAAGTCACATGATTAGTTTATTTCAACAAAAAAAAAAAAGTTTTTTTTTTTTTTTTTTTTTTTTTTTTTTTTTTTTTTAGCAATGCCTGGTGTTATCTTAATCAATTGCTAGAATGATCGAGAAATTGTGCCCAAGCTGAAATATTACCATTTGATTAATACTCTTTCTCTAATAATAACCACCCAATGATATAAAAGTTGTCTGTCTACAAATGGTTTACATTAAAAAAAGGAAAAATGCACAGAAGTTTAAGTACTCTGTGTGAAGCTTTGCTGAACTGTCACTACCTATAACAAATGCTAGCTTTCATTCCCAATGCAACCAAATAAAAACATGAATGTTTGACTGGAACAAAAAGAGTTGTTTTGTGTGGTTATCAATATCTGGATAGAACTTTTGATTTATCTTTTTTATGTAGGACTGCATGTGAATACAAGTATATCAAATAAAAAAATACCATTTTCCTTTTTTACAGGTTGTACATTAGAAAAATAAAGGTCACTCATGTATAACTTTGATCATTTGGCATACAAAAATATGGAACATGACCAATTACTGAAGCACAGATATTTTCACATCAGTCAAGTAAATCAATAGAACAGCGTAAAAAACAATTCATTTCACTTACTAAAAATGTAAGAAAATCGCAGTGTCAAAGTACATTTATATTGCATATTTGTCACATAAGCAAGTAATTTACACATTTCAGACACCAATTTCATTGGATTCGTTTCCAGAGGCACACCAAATTGTTACTTGTCACAGCTACAAGAAACTTGCAGACTGATCTAGTGTCACTTTATCAATCACAATGTCATAAACACCCAGATTCAATTTCCACTTTCTTTCCATGTTAGCATCAAAAACATTTGGCCAAGGAAGCACAACAGTTGGCTCAATTCTGGAATCTGTTTTGACAATGAACTGTCAAATATTTTTGTAGTATCATACAACCACAACATACCCTTGTCATCTCCACATGCCAGTAATCCACAACCTGAAAATATTTATTTTCAGGTCAAGAATGTTATGAATAAAAAGAACAGCAATAATTACAACACAGAATAAACTGTACACTTCTTTTTGCATCTTCGTCTTAATATATTCTTTGGTTGAGCATTAAAAACAATCATTGCTCACAAAATAATTTTTGTAGCCATTGCAGTAGTTAGTTTCAGTTGAATACTATGATTTTACTATGAGCTCATAAAGATGTCTAAAAAAGGGTGGGTATTATTGACTGCTGGAAATGTAAGATACTGAAGGATTAGGCAATATTAAAGTTAACAACGAATAAAGTGCTCTCTTTAAGGCAATATTTAAAAAAAAAAAAAAAAATTAAAAAATTGAACACTCACCAAAGTGTACAGCAGGACAACTATCGAGAGGCAAACATACAGTAACTTTCCACGTGTTTAATATACAATCTGTACGTGTAAGGGCCTACCCAAAATGTTGTGAATGTTTTGCACCATTGCAGCCTCAGTGCCTTAAAGTTTGATAGTTTAATTTCCTTATTTTTTTTTTAATACCAAAAGATTAGCCTTTGATATACTGCAGTTTGAAGCTGATTAAACAGTATACAATTAAATTATGTTGCTCATATTGAAAATTCTTAACAGTATTGAGTTTAATCAGTTCTAGATTAAGTTCTAAAACAGAAGATGAAGTTATGAAAGTGTGTATAAAAATGCCACAATCTGAACAAATAGGTATGAAATATGTTAACTCGGCAACATCTTAGGGAGAGCTGAAATCATCTACTGGAGAGGATGATGAGGGGACATAAGGATTTGAGGCAACTGAAACTAGGATAGGGCCTTTATTTCAATGTGATGGGGTACTATGGGTATCAAATGCAGGAGCTAGAAGGGGTGCAAAGAACGGCAACTAGATTCATATACACCAGAGTCCCGCTAATCCAAACTAATTGGGACCGGGCCTTGCTTTGGATTACAGATTTGTTCGGATTAGCTGGAACTACAGTGACACAGTTTCTAGAACGAAGTATACCAAGCATATAAGTAGGTACACCATAGTAACAATTGGGAACAAGTGGTGGGGGACAATGGCTCAATCTCGCTCCCTATCATTGTTGTTGAGCTGTTTGAACTGTTCGAGGTCAGTGCACTGTCAGCCGGCTCGCAAACTACTCGGTTAATGTTAGCCATCGATCACTGGCATGCTTGACAGTTGTATTGTATGCATTCATGTGTAGTGGTGTATGTCGCCATGAGTAAACGGAAACATACAACGTTAACTCTCAAAGAAAAAATGGATGCTTTGAAGAGGTTAGACAATGGTAAGTATGTATCTAAACTGGGCGTTAGTAAGGCAACCATTTGTGATTGGAAGAAGAACCGAGTGAAGCTTGAACAGTCCTGTGCAACGTCTTCGAGAAAAACACTTAATTCGGCAGACTTTGAAACAGTCCCAGTACATAAAGTGGATGAACTCTTTTCTTTTGGTTTGCACAGGAGAGAAAGGGGAGCTCCTTTGAGTGGACCAGTGGTTCAGGAAAAGGCTGTTTACCTAAACAAGTTAATGAATGGTGACGAGTCTTAGTGCGAGTACGCTGGTTGGACAGATTTAAAAAAACTCATGGGATTCGTCAGCTAACAATTACTGGAGAGAAGCTTTCTTCTGACTGATGCAGCGAAGGAATGAGTTTGATAAATGATAAGAGAGGGAAATTATTCTCCCCAACAAATTTATAATGCTGACGACAGGCCTTAATTTTAGGGCATGCCAACAAAAAGCCTGGCATCAAAAGCAGAAGTCCAAGCTCCTGGCTTTAAAATGAGCAAAGATCGTGTGACTTTATAGCATGCACAACGCTGCTGGTAATCACAAGCTGCCTTTAATGATGATCGGCAAATCTGTTAGCCCAGAGCTTTTAAAAACTGCAACATGAAGTCCTACGTATATATCGCAACCAGAAAAAAGCATGGATGGATGGTAAGCTGTTCAAAGAATGGTTTCACGACCAGTTTTCCCTCTGTCCGCGGTTTTCTAAGGAAAATTTTGCCTCCCCATTTGATTGATAACGCGCCATCTCACCCCAGCACTGAGGAATTATGTGATGGAGAAATTGTGGAAGTTTTTGCCGCCGAATGTACACCACTCTACAGCCATGGACCAGGGCGTACTGCAAACATTAAAACTGATTTACAGAAAACAATTTTAAGAATGCTGATCCAAGATGATAACATTCCTTTAGTTGACAAAATAAAAAAAAAAAAAACCAATGTGAAGGATGTTGTTTATTGGGCCACTGAGGCATGGCAGAATATTTCAGAAAACACTGAGAAATTCTTGGAGAAAACTGTGGACATCTCTTGAATTTCAGACCCCACTGAAAATGAAGAGAGAATCTCCTACAAATGGTACAGACAATCCCTGGATGTGAAGAAGCCTGTGAAGCAGACGTAGATGAATGGATGGCAGCGGATAATGCAAGATTGGAGAACCTTACTGACGTCGATTTAGTGGCTACTGTGACTCAAGACCAGGTAGAAGTGGACTGTTGTGACGGAAGTGACAGTGAGGCAGAATGTGACAAAGGAGAGCTGGTGCCACATAGTGACGCGGCAGAAGCCCTTGATCTCGCGCTACGCTATTTGGAGCAACAGGACACTGCAACACCTGCCGATTTAATGTTTATGAGATGACGGCACAACTTTTCATCATATAACAGACTGCCTTCATTACGCCAAAAAACAATGACTGAGTTATTGTCTTCTAAAAAAGTAGAATTAAAATGGGCGCTTGTAAGCATTGTAACTATATCTTAAGTTTGATAGTTTTTCGTTCATTGTTATGCACTGTTTAAAATTAATGTTTTCTTGCTAATTTTTCTAATACGTGCGTACTGTACTATGTAAATTAAAATTGTGTGTATGTACAGCAGTTAACCACGCAATTAAATATAGTATGAACAATTTTCATTAAGTGTTTTAATCCTTTTACCATTTTTCATACTTAGACTAATTTTTTGTCATGTTTGGATTAACCGAACGTTCGGATTACCGGGGTTCAGATTAGCAGGACTCTGGTGTACTAAAATTGAGTCAGAGGGCGATATGAAAAAAGAACACTCAAATGTCATTGGAAGACAGGATACATTGGCAAGATGGTGTACAAGAAGTGCATTGGTGGTGAAGTCTGGATAGTTAGAGCAAGAAGAATTATCAGTCTTACATGAGAACAGAGAGAGATGACAACGGCCAACAACTAGCATTTGATTTTAGGTATCAGTGGCTAAGGCGCTTGCTTTCAAAACGTTCGCTGCTCCTGCTCCGGGCACGAATCCCGCTAGGCGCAGCAATTTTGAGAGTTGTGTTTAATCATATGAGCTATGTCAGGACGCTCCAGGGTTTGGATTCCACGTTTAACTGTAGGTCCCAGAGGAAAGGAACTGGCCGTCCTACCTCTGACACAATGGCTTAGTATGCCTCCTTCGGAAGGATCCAACCAACCTTCGGGTTGTGGACTAAGTTAAGTTTAAGTTTTATAAGAAAGACAGAAATTTTCATTTATAGATAACCGAGGTAGAAATTGGAATAAACTGTTGAAGGACCGTCTGAACAAGTTATCTGGAATATTTTAAGAATTTAAGACAAAAACTTGTCTAATGCAAAAGTTGGCGTGTAGTAATGTTTGTCTTGACAACTTCCCATCACAATTAATAATAAAAACTGGGCATGAACAGCTGGTATTAAAGATAATTTTCACTATAAGTACTGATCCAAAGTAAACTTATGTGGTCTTACAACCAACCTACTGACAGTTTTGATTTACAGCATATACCACCTCTGTTATCGCTGGAGTGTTGTGGAATCTGAACTGTGGAGTACCCCGATTGTAAGGAATCAGGCTACTATACTAGGGGTGAAGTATAGGCCTAGTACCTTAACTGAATATTTTTACTTGAAGTTCTCTAAATCTGCATCAATAATTTTAAATGACTATGTAGCCTGCCTGGAATACTCAACTGAAATGCTTAACGGCCGTCACAAAGCTTTTTTAACCCAAATCAAAATTTGAAGTTTATTTTCAAAGTCACATTTCAGAAACTAGCTGTTACAGTTGAGTAGGCAATCGAACAAACGTTTCCAAAAATTGCAAAGTTATGAAGAGGAAGAAAGCCAGCCGATACCCCTTTTTGAAAAGTTAAAAGTCATTACTAGTAGTTCGTCAGAAAATTAAGCATGGTGGTCCGTCAAGCCATGCGGTCACTCAAGGTTCAACTATTTCCAGTTATTGCTAGTCCTAACTGACACACACGCACCATACCTAGCGCTGATTACTTTCACACAACGTTCCCAGAGTAAAGACAAAAGACAAAACCATAAAGACAAAAAACCAAACCGTAAAGACAAAAAACCAAACCATAGACAAAATCGAAAGACCGCCTCCTCTCCTAGGCTCCTGCTTATATACCACCATCCGCATACCACATGTATACGGACACTTATTCAAAATAGTAAAAAATGATTGTGATTATAGAAGGTGTTCAAACTTTAACTGCATGTAGTCTTGTCTTCAAGGTACATAAAAAGTGTTTAGCAAAAATTCTCAAATAATTAGCTTGCTTGTAAACAAATTTAGTTTAACCGGCGTATTGGTAAAAAGATTCCGAAAGTTAAGTAGTGATTCCCTGATTTCTATCTGAATTTATTCAATTTTTAGGCAACCCTGTTGGATTGCAAATTATTGCAATAAAATTAATGCCATCGTGTTCTCTGTTAATTCCCGATTCCAGTGGTGTAATTTTTATT